>DWON01003793.1:0-17375 GCA_018251015.1 Phocides pigmalion okeechobee | reverse complement strand
AGGGCAACGGTGGTACCCTTCCGGTTTTTTTTTTTTAGTTTTCCCCCATCTTTAGATATTATTTTATGTATTTGTATCACGGATTTTCCCATGTTCAAATAACATTAATCGAATGTGATGCAGTGAGACGCAGCTAATAAATAATATTATGATAAAATATTTCTGAACCAATTCAATACACGTTTATATTCATAAGAAGGCTATATTTGGAACGTGCTTCCGTTGTCTCTCTATTCAGCTTTTTCAATAATATTATTTTCTCGGGTAAATCATTATATCTTATAACGAGAGGCTTACGCCTACTTACTCGTACTTTATATTGTATTAAACCTAAATTATTTTTTATACAGTAAATCCCACATACACACTAAAATTAGCGTATTTATGGTAGCTATGTATTATTTTTAGTCTACATTATTAAATATTTACATTATTAACATTATGTAAATTCATTTATTATTTAAAATTATTGATATAATTAACTATACCCTGTTTGTATATAGCTACATATCAAACGTCAATTATTTTTACTTATTCTTAACGTATTGTGGCTTGAAATACAAATTATTATAAATAAAAACACGCACACATACACATACATAAACCCACAGACCCAGAATGGACCCACAAATAATTCGATCATTTATAATTTGCATGCTTGGGGATCGAAGCTAAAACTGTGTACATAATAGTCTGGCATGATGACCATTTTGATCCGCATCGCATCATTATATCGTTTGAAATAACGTCTGTTTAAACTTGATGATTATTGTGTTTATTAGAATGCGTATGTATGTGTATATCAATGGTACATTTTGTTATAGAAATGAAGAACCAATTGAGCATGCAATCTACCTAATACTTAGTGATTATTACCGCTCATGGAGTTCTGTAACCAACTCGAGATAGAATATAAGTTCTACCTAAAACAGATCACAGGTGCGTTACTACTTCTGAGAACCAAAATAGTTCAATTACATGACTGCGTATAAGCTGTCAGACATACTAGAAAAGGCTATTGCGGTGTTACAAAGGGACCATATGTACTTACTATTGAGCATTGCTTCACTGGGGGCAGGCACCGACGGCCTGTCGTCCACTGGAGACTGTTTCTTTTTGCTTTTTTTCTCATCCTCTTGCTGTAAAATGTAATCACCATTATCATCAGACATTAACACAATTATTATATAATTATATAAAAATAAACATATACAATTTAGAAGCGAAATGTCCACTGTGTAAAACAATGATTTTACTGCGTAAAAATACTTTTATACAGATTTTTTTATCAAGTTATGTCGTTATCAGTCTTGTTATGTTATCACGTTACACTTATCATTCTATTGTATGATCAATAGCGTGTATAATTTAATATATATATTTTTATGGAATGTTCACAATCCGATCTTTATTTATTTGCTTTTCTGGAATGTCGAGCGCTTGCAGACAATTCCATTCGCTTTTTGCCCGAAGGCGATTGTTAGTTATCGACCTCTCTCAATTTCTTGAACAAATTAGTGATGCACTCAAATATTCTACAGACTTTTATCTACGGTTTTATTGAATCTCCGATATCCGATATCTCTGATTTTCAAAACTTTTACCTCACATTATTCTATAAAACCATGTTTATTTCTCCAATTTGTAAACTCCGTTTGATTAGTCTCTCTTGCGAATCTAGTTTAGATGCTGTGGTAAAGTAAAATATACATTTTATATATATACCAAAAGTGAGCACAATGGCTTAAAAATGTACTTTATAAAATAAGTGACCTGAAATTTACACTGTTTAGCCGGATCTCTTTGTTAATATCTCGAACTTAAATAATAATAGTATTTTCTTTAAAATTAATTGAGCAATAACTGTAGTTACTTCTGATTCTTTACTGACCTGTAGTTTTTATTAACTCTATATAGTTATTTACATACGTCTCCCTCATTTGAAGATTAATAAGTAAGGCATTATAATATACCCAAATAAACGTTATTAATTTAAAGTTCCACGAAGTAACCATTAATAAAAAAAATATTACAGTAAAAATTAATTAAGCGAGCTAAATTATGTAAAATTATGTATAAATACATTTTATTTACCAACACGTTCGTTAATTCAATAATACCAAGATGAGAGATGAGGCCATTAGTATTTTGTTGACATAACACTCATCTAGATTTACAGTTATACTGATTGCTATATATGAATTACGTGCCAAGTTCAACTAATAATAATATTCTATGTGTAGGAGATGCCATTAACGAAAACGCTTGCTGAGAATTGGGTGAATGTGGTTAATGGGCTCTAAGGTAATAGTAGTAACAAGTTTGCATAGAAATAGCTTATGTCGCATTTGGCACGACGTCAACTGGAGACATGGCCAGTAAACACCGTCAATGTGACATTTAGAACTTTGTAGTCAAACAAACCGCGAGTGAATTATCGTTAAGTACAAAGGAGATATGTGGAGGCCGGAGGTACGCTCGACCATCTTCAAAGACTTCATTAAATCAATCCGTTATACTAAACATGCCTATGTAGTTCTGTTTCAAACATGACTTTTTATTGTTACCGTGCTATTGGCCTTATGGTCTTATTTATTGTTCACGCTTTATTATTTCCTCGTAGTACATTAGAAGAGTAGGAAACAAGCATGCTAACATCTGATGGTAGTAGCTGGTACATTCCATGGACATGAACATCAAGGAATGTATAAATAAATACATTCAGTAGTATAGTAGTACGTAGACTCGTTGCTATTCCTTAGGACTGAGATATGAGCTAATTTGTAATGACTCTCATGGATCTTTTTAAATCCGATTGCAGTAGCTACAACAAAATACATTAAATGAAAAGAAAAATCCAAAGACCGACTGCAAACACACTTCCATTTTTTTAGTTTGCAATAAAATTGCAGTAAGCCACTCTTGCCTATACAAATAATGAAATTGAAATCGATCACTATCTGTACATTGAAGATATACAAGAAAAACTATTATTAAAGGCATTTATTAGGGTACAACAAACTAAAACAACAGATGTTAGATTTTTCTAATTGTCTGAGCGATGTACGCACTCATCTCAAAAATTGCTTAAGTGATTTTATTGCGGGTTTAATATATATTTAAATAATAAAAAATAAATTGCAGGAAACTTCACTTAACATTTAGTATTTCGTTTCAGTGTGAGTTCATGAGAACTTTTTGCTACTAGAAAATGGAATAACCTAAATATTAAAGGCCACGTGAACAAAGTCACAGGCACCTATAAAACCTATAAATATAGTGAGGTATAAAATTTAATATTTATTTGGAAATTGTTGTTTACTCGCTTTTATTTGATTTAATGTCCACGAGCGTTCCAAAAATAGACATCGATAGTTAAATATACAGTCGAAAAATATTACCTGTATTTTGCAGTCAGATAAAATATCAAGGCCCGTTATGCGATATTACGAAAATCTCCTCTATGTTCAATATAAATATCAAAACTGCGAAAAGATACAGTATTTAATAGCGTTTGGTTGATACCTACGACACAGCACCTGCTTTATATAAGTATCTATGTTTATACTTCGAAGCAATTTATTGTCAACGAGTAGTAAAACATTTATTTACCATTGAGATATTTTTGGATTCCGCCGCTTGACACTTTATCATTCGTGATAAATGATCAACGGGTGTAAAATGCAGATGTAAAGTGAACAAAATACTAAATTAACACAGTACGAATAGATCCGACATTTAATAAAGTAATATTAAACTTGAACACAACGATTTTAATTGTTACAATCTAATTGCAACTGATAATTATTGTAAAATAATTAATTGACTTCAAGTAGGACTTACAATTATGGAGTTTTTTTATGTGAGAAGAGAAGCAAACGAGCATGCATACCACCTGATGTTAAGTAGTCGCAGCCCATAGGCATCCACGTATAACCACAAACACGACCGAAATCCTATCTGAGCTCGACGTCAGTACGTTGCTACTCCTGAGGACTAAGATGGTCGCCTCACTTCAAATTGTAGCCGGTAACCGCATTTCTCAGACCGAAACGCAAGTACTTCTTTACGGCGGATTATAAGGTCGATGGTGGTAGGTAGTCAAACTATAGATCTCCCACTTTTAATGAATTGGTAACAGATATCCATTTGTGGGAGTGACCGCTAAATATCAGGAAAGCTGCACGCTCGTTTGCTACATGAGATTAATATAAAAACTACTGAATTATGTAAAATATTTGAAAATATTAATATGTTGTGTATTTGTACCAGTTGCATGCAATATGCATGAAGTCTACCAAACTTTATTTACTTTACCGTCGTGGTGAGCTTCGGCCACGAATTTTCACCTCATTTTGTGTTACAAAATAAATAAAGGTAATGACGTGAGATGCTTTACTAAGAAAAATAAACGATCATTTTATAAGAAAGAATTTTACGTAGATCTATCAACTGGTAAAACTTGTAAACCGCTATAGTTAATATGATAAAAGTTTCTTTAATAAATGTTCATTGAAATTAAGTGACTTCTTATTTAAAATTTTCCCTATTAAAAGATACGAAATATTAAAATGTTCACTGATTTGTTAATTTGTAAAACTTACTTCATAAATTATTTTTTAAGTTTAGATTCCAATAATATTAACAAGTAGTAATAATAAATATTAACAGGTAGATTTAAGCAGAGCTGTTATTAAAAGGTTAAAACCTAGATAGTATGGTAGTCATAAACTATTAAAACTTTCTAGGTTTTTGCAGTAAACTCTCGTGTTTGAATCTGAATAACTATAAACTTCATAATCGATCTTAGTTGGGAATCTTTTACTATCTCGTAATTTGTAATAGTTAAGCCATTTAACTTGTCACTCGATCCCATGGCATATTTTTATAAAAATAAGAAATCATAGAATATAAATAGCTGTCGCAGTAAATTCGTATTTTTAATCTTCTAGGAAATTAACGTATAATGTTATCTCACTCAGTACTAGTATGTTATTGATGATTGATACTGCAGCAGCTACTTGGTATCAATAAATTATTAATCAAATCACCGACTAATGGTTGTTACCATACTGTATTTTTATACTAAATGAAATTAGCTTAATACTTCTTTCAAACTCTCAAATGAAACGTATATAACCTATGCTGTATTAGGAAAAAAATCATTTGCCTTAGTCTAATATTCTTAGCGCACAAGTACAAAGTTTATTTTGTGTATCATGAAAGCGCAAACAACGTTAATCACCCTTCGGCACAATGCCATCAATTTAGAGCATAGATAAATGTATACGTACATTTAGTACCCAGTACAATACAAGGAATAAAGATAGATATTTTCACGTGTACGAAAATATTCTTGTTAAACACATTCATATACAAAGTCTGATGTAATATTATTTATTATATTTAAGAAAGGCATTTTGGAAATTCTAATTCCAAGGGGTAAAATGAAAGATGCAAATGATGTACGATATTTTTTGATTCCTCAAATAGTTTATCTATACTACAAATATACATACAGGGTAAATATAGAACATGTTTCATTGGAATGTTTAGCAACACTCCTTCTACGTGGGCATAGGGATAGTTTAAAAGTCCTCTACAATGTATGAAGGACCTATGTTCAATATTTCAGTATTACAATAGAGCCTTTAGGTGGTAGAAACTCCCTTGAACATAAGGCGACCATATCAGTCCTCAAGAGTTCGACTTCACGTAGAAATCTGTTTTATATGAAATTAGTAACAGATATATATGAGCATAGGGTAGTATACCGTCAGGTGAACCGAATGCTGGTTTACTACTTCCATTTAAAAAATAACTCACGATTTAAAAATGCTGTATTTTCCTTAGCTCTACTCCAGTATACAAATATTTTTCTTTCTGATACTCTTGTACCTGTTGCCTTTTAAGAATTTCGCAGCCAAATGGCTAAAAACGGTTTTATTGATGTCTGTCCATGTATAACATATTATATATTCTTGGCTATACCTGTATAAAATTAGAAAGAGCTATAGCATTTTCAAGCAAATTCAAATACTTTATTTCATTATGAGGCTTTTACATATACTTTATTAATTTAAAACTTACTACGTAAAATCATTTCATCTACTTTAAGAACTCTTAATGCTATTGTTGATCCGGAGAATAAAGCCGGCAGAAACACCCACGAAACATCTTTGAGATATGTCAAAATCACACTCATTATACTTTCCATGTATATTAAGTTTAGCTTAAAATAGATAATGACCCCATGTGACAGCAATTCGTCGTTGTCAAAGTCACTCTATTGCCATCTACTCACATATACATATATGTAAAATCTAAGTATATGTGTGTATGACAGATAGAATCTTTTTAATAAACTTAAAAAAGGAGTTATTTTTATTGCATAACTCTGTTATTACTAAGCCGATTTGGATATTGTTCATTTATTTTGAAGGCTTTGCTTCCTATTTGGTGCCCTAAAAATTTGAAGAGGAATTTATCTTTCATGAAGGTAGTAAAATAATGTTAGATATTTTGTATTACAATTAATTTCAATATAAAATTGAGTACCTATGAACAGCAGGATATAAATTTAAATTCAATCAAAAAATAAACATCCCTACGAATGATAAAACAGTAAGTGTGAATATTTTAACGTCGTTTACTTAAAGTAAAATTATACTTTAAAAATGGGGGTCCGTCTACGAGCTACGAGACCTACGAGAAAATAAAATTGTTTGTAGCTCTCCGTTGATTCGTAGCACCAATATTTATATATATTAATATCTATTTGTTACTATATTAACCATTCATCGGAAAGTTGGTAGAAGTTATTATTTTATTATTACATTTATTTCTGGAATAATAAACAATTAAGGACTTAACATCAAATATACTCGTAATATTTAACATATCATAAAATCAAAGTTATATCATTTATTTGCATAAGTACCATTTTTATTTAATGTATTTGGGATGACACATTTACCTATTATAATATACTAATACACATGTTATATTTTATTGAGTATTACATGAATATTCGCTACTTCAAAACAAAAGGGCCACAACGCGAATACACCTAATTTTACAGGAGAGCCATTTAAAGGTTTCAAAATCAGTTCTTGTATAATGGTTCTGTAATTTTAAAATCGATAAAAAGGGGTTATACACTTTTAGAAAGATATTTTTATTCTGCTTTTAATGGTTGATTCGGATGTGTGACCGACAAATTTTTAATTTTTACAATAAAAAGGATTTTTAATATTATTGATTTGTGGCCCTTTTGTTTTAAAGTAGCGATATAAAAAAATAAGAACTAAAATGAACACGTTTTATAAAATATATATTCTACTTCTCTAAACCACATAATGCGTGTTTAAACTGGTGCTTTAAATGAAAATGTCAATGATACAATGTTACGTGCTGAAATCCAAATAAGTGGTCAAAGTTAAGGAACGTGCAATGTTTCACGTTACACACATTGTTGCGAATGTTTGCAAACATAAGTCACATATTTCGTACGGTTTCGTTTGTCGTTGACGTTGCGAGGGAGGGCTTTGAAGGATTCTAAACATTCTAGTCGCGGCACATAGAGCTGTGTGCGAAGTGGACATTTTGAAATTGTTTCGAGTCAAAGGTGTTTTATGCGTCAAAAGCCTGAGTGAACGTATAAGCTATACAACAGCTATATAACGAATGTGTTGCATCGATTTTGTAGTTTGGATAGAGCGTAAATTAAATATCATGTAATAAATAAGTATCTTATCATTAGATTCCAATGATGGTTGAGTTATTTGTAGGGTAATATTTCTTGTAGGTGTAATACGCTGTGTCCTAGAATCAAGGGTATGGCAACGTATGATATAACACAGCAAAGACGTTTCAATGAATTTCTTAAAAGCAATTCTATTTAAGTTTAGTTAGGGCTCCAGCCGATTTTTATTGTTAGATTGCAGGATTTCATGACAATGGCCTCTAGTAAACAAAAGACAAAGATAGGCAATCTTTGGTAATCATTCCGTATTTGTTACGCCCTGACTATGATAATTAAAATTAAATATATTGATTTCATATAGGCATACGAAGCCAGTAAAGAGTTACTAGTTCATTTTTTTCAATTAACTGCCTGTTGGAAACACGTCTAAGAAGTTCCGGTAAAAAGCTCAGCAAACTTATTTTATGTTTTCACTGTCTCTTTTTATAAAATCTTTTCAAATTGCAATATTTGTAATACACCATATTTGTTAGTAATAAAAATGTAGCTCCAGTGAATCCCCCCGTGCTCCAGGCCTGAATGAATTTACGAAGATAGGCATTTTGTAAATATAACTAAATTATTATTCTTATACAATCCCAGATTACTTATCCCAGAAAATTATACATGCAATTTAAGTTTATTAATTTATCAATCGTAAATAAGAACATACCTTTCGCCTACTCCTTGATGTGGTCGCCATGCCCTGCAAAAAAAAACAAAATTATTTGTTTTGTACAGTTATTACAATTGAATGAATTAGTTTCAGTCGTCAACGACGAATAAAGCAGGGATACCACGAATAAAAGATATTAATCATAGTAGTAATAAAACTGGTATTTATAACTACATTTCACGACTTTTATTATACTTTGTAAAAACTATGTACCTAAGCATCCATCAACAATCGCAACACGCACACAATTTGCAGTCAGAGTTATTTTATATTTACTATACAGTGGATTGCAACATATAATAATAGTAATGATTAATAATACTAATACATTTTCCACTCTCGTAGCCTTCACTAGATTTCTCTTTGTCGAGAGTCTCATTGATAAGAGAACAGAAGTGTAAATACGTTATTTTGACGTAGCCCAGAATCGAACATGAACCATCAGCGTATCGGGCCGGTATTGTTAACGCTTGACCATTCGAGTCGTCGTAAATAAGAAATAAATTATAATCTCGAAATATTATAAAACAAGGTCCCCCGTCGTATCTGTCTGTCTGGTTTTTAACAGGTACAGTGATTCTTGAGTAAGGTTTTGGTGCATAATAAGATAGGTTTATATTTTAATTGGGTGAGAAATTAATAGCAAAATCCAATATAGTAATTCAGTCGTCTCGGGAAAATAGTTTTCTAATTGTTAATTTTTGCCACTAGCGACTGGGAGGGATGGGTGTATGAAAAAAAAAATGTAAGTAAATATAAGTTCTATTACCCGACCGAAGCTGGGCCGGGTCGCTATTAATAATATATAAAGAAGAAAAGTGAACAAAACTGAATTTTCCTAGTGTCCAAGACACAAAAATATGAATTGGTGAACTGTGACACTTACTAAAATCAGCAGCCATGCTTATTTCAATGAACACTATAATTGTTGTCAAGGAATCTAGTCTCGATTGAACAATATTTTTAAATTGTCTAGTGTACGTTCATCCTATTTTATACCTTACCCGAGCCGCCCAGTATTGTACCAGTATGGTGAATGACTAGGCATTCTGTACAATATCTGCATTATACACATTGCTGTTAATTGATTAAAACCGATGATCAACGATTAAGCCAAATGGCGGATGAGCACCTATACCGCATTGCCCCTTTAAATATAAATGCCTTTCAAAACTCATAAATAGCTACTCAAGTAATAATGGGCAAAATTAAAACTCAACACTTTCGCTGGTATCTTGTGGTCCTGGTAATAAATAAATTACTTCAAAACTATGTACTAAATTACAAATTTTAAGTTTTTATTTTTAAATAACGTAGCTACTTAATATACTAATGTATCTTAATAATTGCTTTATTAGTAACAATACAAGAAAGATGTGTTCCCGAAATCAAACGTAGTATAATATATCATCGACGCCACGTGTTTGTCAAAGTATTATTACATATTTGTAAATGTAACGGGAATACATTGATCTGCACGTAACATCGAAGCCGTAAGCTATGAAAAATATATAGGTGTCAAATATTAACATATGTATATATTTTTTACAGCAACAGCCACATTGCAAATGCGAATAATTGAATAAGCCAAAGACTGATAATACAGGTAACAGAACATGAAAACTTACATAACGCGCGAATCTCAACAAGCCGAGGCGGATGTTTTTAAATACCCGTCTCCATTGACAATAAGAGTTCATTGTAAATAGTCTCGCATTAACCTGTCCGTGTTCTTGATTTCGGCGCAGGTTTCAATCAGAAATAGCAGGAGCAGTGGCCGAGTTCCCTATCTTCTATTTTTAATCGCCAAACCGAACCGACTGATGCGTACCAGTGTCCAATTGGTATTTCCCACTGTACAAACGATTTCGAGAAAAATTACTCATCACTTTTACTTTGTTTTTTTTTAAATACTCGATTCCCGAATATTATGCGTCGCAAATACGAATTCTCACAAATTATCGTATGCACGAGTGAAACTTCCAATGAATGCGTTCACGGAAGAGTTATAAATACAAGTAGGCAATTCTTGTATTCTGTTGTACATAACTGTTTAAAAACAAAAGTTGACTCAACATTGTATTAAGCAATGAGCTAATATCTTTAAATATGACTTTAGTACGCCTTCAAAACCAAAATGTAACAAGAATACTATGTACCACTTTCAAGTAAATCTATAACCTTCAAACACTAGAATTTAACTGCCGTACACAACAGTTCTTTTACTTCGTGAAACAAATTTAATAAAATCTACGTTTGACACGAATCAGCTAAAAGAATTTCACAATAAAATAGGGATTGGTCGTTTCGACAATTCGAAACAAAACTACAGAAGAAATACCGTACAACTTGTCACTTTGATATACATTCACACAACAAAGGAATTTTAATCTTAAACAAAGCGGGAAATGTCAACTCATTACGGATCGATGCGGTCAAACCTTTACTCGATGGAACCAACCTTGCACTCGGACCGTTCCACTTTACATTGAAATAGCCTTTCCGTGCTATAAAGCTTATCACACGTCACATCAACATTATGCTTATTTATATGGATACGTAGAGAACGTGGACTCCTTCCCTCACAAATTGTTACCAGAGAAAGGTTTAGAAAGCTTTTTTTATTACCTATTATGATATAGCATGGTTAACCCCAGTCTCTGTGGTGGGCCCATGCTCAGCAGATGGACAAAAGCCCCTTGTCTTCTCTAAAAATGAAAAAGGTTAGGCCATAGTTCACCATGTTTGCCAAGTGAAGATTAGTAGCATTCATACATTTTTGAGAACTTTATGAAGAACTCGCAAGCATGTACATTTCTTCACGTTCCTGCACCGTTAAGGTAGATGATAAATACATTATATTGTGAATTATAAAAGTTTAAATAACTTTTGTGTCGAAAAGAAGTTTTACTCAACAATTTGTTAATCATAATTGAAAATAATGTAAACTAAAAGATTTAAAAATCTTATTAAACATTGCTTACTTCGATAAACAAACAAAAAATCACATATTGTAAATGCATACGTATTTATCTATTTGTGTACTTTGTTTCTAATAATCCTTAAAACTTGAATTTCATCATTCATAAATCTATAATCTACATGTAACTCTATATACACGAAAATACTTATTCTTGCCGATTCTTTATACTCAATATTGTAATGAAATAAAAACATTTGAAAGACCACCCTATGTCTTCATTTATTTTCGCTTTAATTTTAATACCTCAGGTATAAAAAAATACATTTTGAAAAAGCAAAACCGTTATTGACTGGGTTACAGGCCGTTATCCAATTTGTTATGACATTGAATTTGTAAGCCGCTTAGTTCGTAGATACCTACACTACAGACAGAGCGATGATGGCATCAATATTTCGTATAGATGTATAATTCTATATACTTTATAATTAAAGGAAAAAACAAAATGTAAAAAGGAAAGTCTAAAAGTGTACAGAGGGATAATTAAGTACTTTTATATAATAGGCTTAAACCAGATCACCGATCAAGATAGGTTTTTTGTTTGAGTTCAAGTAATTTTGTGTACGTAATTAAAAATATAGAAAGGTTTAAAAATGTAATGTTCATTCGCTTCAAGTATTCCTTTAAATGATCCTAAAACGTACACAGGAAATGCTAACTACCTACTTACAGTAACATTGTTTATTTGCCACCATTTGTCTAGTACGAGTATTAAGTTAGGAAGAGCCTGAAGCACTCAGGAAAACGGAAACCGGATGTTCGCGCGCTACTGCCTTCTGCGGAGTTAAACATTAATAAATACCCAACGTTCCACATGTCGATAACTATCACATTCATTATCATTATTTTTAATCCTAAAGACTCGCATGTCGGAGCGGTAATTCTACCACTGTGGTACGTGGGATCCGGATTCGATCCAGGCAGAGATTTGTGATGAATTTTGTTTTTTAGTCCAGGTGTAGGTGTTTGGGTATTGGTCTTTGTATATTTCTATTGCACTGACGACAAAGATAATCTTGGTGTAGAAATCGATATTATTAATTAAACCCTCGACCCATAATGAAGTAACTGTAAGTTTGAAGCCTACGTTTGAGTTCGTGAGTCCGTGTATGGCACTATAACTAATCAGCAGGTTATTTTAAACGAAAACCATGATTATGATTTTGATACAATTTTTATGGTTATAGTTAGTTAATAATTCGTTCAATAACTTCTTCAATCGAAAAAAGTAGCAAATAACGTTAAATAAATAGACAAAAGTAACAACCTGTAGAAGAAAGGCAATGATCGAAAGGAAAAGTTAAAATATTTCGCGACATTTTTATAGTTTCGGACTGAAACCTTAAAACTGTTCAGCAAAAATGTTCTAAATTTTTGGGCCTCTCATAAATTAAAAATACAAATACAAGGACAGACTGAAGGCTTTCCCATTCAATCGGGCAATAAGCAAAATGATTATATTAAAAGAAAACATAATATATAACTCATATACATATTATATGCACACATTATATAAATCTATTTGTGGGTGTGTGTTGATGGAATCTAATAGAATTTCCTAGCTCTCAATAAAATACTTTACAACAGACTTAAATTTCTTTCCTAAGTTTTGTAGGACATGGTTTTCATTCATAACTTTTAATTATTGAAAGTGTTACATTGAAATAAAACCATTAAATTCTAACTTCTGTCTTCAAATAAATAAAAATCTATACATAAGAGCTAAACTTGAAGGAATAAATTAAAAATATATGAATGCATGTATTAATAATAGTAAGAACATATTAAACAAAGAAATAATAAACAAGTGGTTTCAAGAAATAAAACTTTAAATCAGGGAGATACATAAAAAAAAAAAAGAGGCATTACAACTTAGGCTTCAGAGGTAACAAACGCATCTGTAGATGACTTTAGGTAGCACATCAATTCACATTATCAACCCGTTTTTATCTCACTGCAGGGGACGGAACTCCTCTTAAAATGAAAAGGGTTAAAGCACAGTCGACGACGCTGGCAAAGTGGGAATTCTCACCTATCAATCCTGTTTAAGATCGATTACAGATGATGATAAACGGCAGTGGCCACTTGACAAATTGACTGCACACTCGTTTACTACTTGCCTTTTTAAGTACACAATGCTAACAATAGCAGTTTGCAAAAATTCTTATGAATGTTATGTGTATAATGCTGTAAAATAAATTATTTAAAGTTAGATAGGAATTTGTATTAAGAACGAGACTTTCCTGTCTTTTTCTAACATTAGTGTAAAATATTAATAATCAAAAACACATGAAAATAATGTATAACCTTTCAATATATTACCGTTTTAATTATTTTTTGTTGCACTGCCAATATAAACTCATATTTTATCAAGTACTTAGGGCTAATACGACCCAACTATAATTAATTAAAAAGAAAAATATATCGCATTCACTTAGTAACATAAGTAATTTAAAATTCAAATTGCTTACTCTAAAAAATATATGATTTTCGCTTACTTTTATAACGCAAATAAATTATGTTGCCTATAAAACAAGGAAAAACATTTTAAAAGCTTCTTATCTACCCGTAGCTAAAATAAAATTTAATGCACTCTCTATTAATGTACACACAATATAATTTTTGTATCAAGTGTTATTACAGTAGACACGTTTTTTCTATTTAAGGAAAAACTTTTACTATCGAAAAACAAAGCAAACACTAACATTGTTTATATTTGTTGTTTATGACCGCGTTTAATTTCTATGGTAACGGAGTCGTTTAATTTAGAGAATAGCTAAATATTAGTTCTGTACCTATAATCACAGGCGAGGAGAAGTCGTAGCAAAGTCGCGGTGAGGACGCGTTCGAGGTGTCGCGAGATGCCGGTCGTGGCAGCCGGCTTGCTGAGTTCGTACGAGTGGCCGATGTCGCGCCCGGCCTTTGTATACCGTGCGACGGGTGTTCGTTTATTGCGCGGGTATTTCGGTATATCACAGCCATCGGACAAATCACGGCCGTGCGACCCGGCCTGAACGAGCACTCTAATAATAAACTTGTTTATATTTTTTATTCTCTCGATCACTTTTCCGATTCCATGCTCCTCTTGCTCCCGCTGGAGCCCAGAGAGAGCGGAGGCCTCGCTCGCCGACCTCGAAAAGCACGTGTGTCCCGAAATAGCCCCGTCGCGACACTTCAATCGCTGGCGCCGGTAACGTGGAATAATGTGAAACGGTAAGGAGCAGAATGCGTTTTGGACCGCGATAGAGTGAGCGATGAGTGTGGGCGTCCCGTCCGCCCGAGTCGATCGGAGCGCGGCTACGTACCGAGAGCGTGTCGGAGAGTGCGCTGCAGAAGGCTCCGAAGCCGGAGTGCGCGGCGGGCGGGCTCTGCGGCGGATCCGGCGGCGGGTCCGGCGGCGGGCTGGTCGCCCGGTCCATGGCGCGGTGTGCCCCGACGGTGCCCCGGTCGGTGGAGCACTGCCGCCGCGGCGCCCGTTCGCGCCCTCGTGTTACATAAACCTCTCTGCTTTTCCCGCTGCCCGCTCCCACCTGTCTGTTGTCACTACGTTTTGGCATCACATGCAACCCAAAACAATAACACTAAATAATTATAGATATGGTGCGTTATTTTAGGCGTACTTGCTTCTACGTACGATTCAGACTAATTTGAAACGCTTAAATATTTCATTGCGAAGTTTATTAATAGGAGAGCAAACATAAACACTCACGTGAATGAATCAGTAACATATGATATTTTCTTATTTCACTTTTTAAAAAATGTAATATTAAGGCATTGAGTGAAATGTGAATTATATTGAAAATTACGTTTGATAAAATAAGCATTTATATTATAGACACAATCTTCTAAAATAATACGACGCTATTACTAACACATATGTAGCTCACAACTCCACATCAGTATTTCAGTTGACAAAAAAATATAAAAAACAAGAACATATAAATACAGACTTAAAATAAAACTGCTGTCATATTTTTTTGCTTAGTCAGAAATCGAACCCAGAACCCTCTACGTGTTGGATTTGTTCAGTTAACGCAGCGTCACGCGGGTCGTCGAATATATTATTATGAGTTCGCTTCCAAGTTCCACAAATATTTTAACACTAAAATTGCTTAAAAGTAAATATTACTATCAGTGTTATGATGCTCGTCAGGACAATGACTATTTAAGCTTATCTTAAAGTCGTCTATATACTAATCAACTAATGAGTTTTTACAAGTAAACATTAAAACCTGCTACACTAAAACATTTACTTGTTAGATATGTTAATCTTATTAAATTTCTGAAAATTAGATATTAGATGTAATTAATCAATCAATATATTTATAACCTGCCAACATAAGTACTACCTGTTAATTTTAGTAAATAATTGGGAAAAATTATTTGTAATAGCGCTGTTTAATAAAACCGGCATAGCTTCGATGTTAAATATTTCTAGAACTGCCCAGTAACACTAATAGTTTTAATATAAAAGCGGGATAGAACAAGAGTTACGTGTTGATAGTAATTTATTATTTTTGGTAACAGTTTACTATTTAAAAAATATTATATGTATTTCACGTCAAATTCGCTGAAATTTTGAAATTTGTTAAATAATAAGTATTCTTACTTTACTTCCATTACAAAAATATTTTTTTTAAGCATTAAACATATATTACCTAGTTCGACTCATTCATACAATTACATATAAGTGAAACGTTGCCCTTTTGTTTATTGGTTTTTGACTTTTAATTTGAAACTCTCCATTTAATATTCCTCTGGTATCATTACAGGATGCGCATTATCACAATATATTTCTATATAATGGAGCATTAATTTAAAAAAAAATCATATTATTATTATTTTTTCAAATTACCTATTGCTAATTGCTAATTACAGGCATATCAGCTTGTATGTCAGGGACTAAGGCTGCCGATTTAATATTGAGTATGTCTGTAGTAATAAACTCAAGCTTCGGCTACGATGTTAGAAGGGAGCGAGCTCCCTCTACTACTATAATATGATACCCCACTTATGTAGCAGTTCGATGCACGCGTAATGAAAATATTCGCGGACCAATCTCACGATACGTCACTTAATTACGTCATGATATATAACGATTATAATCCGACATATTTTACAATGTATTATTATTTCAACACTTGTATACACATAGGTTTGTCACGAATTTATTTTATGTGTTCTTCAAGAACACATATCTAATATGTAGTTTTACAATTTGTTTCATTCTTTAGTAAAATGTCCTTATTGGTGTTAACTTTGTTGTTAATAGGAGATATTGATGGTAGAAGAGTTAAAAGAGTGATAGGGGGTACAGAAGTTGAATGTGGTATGTTATTTTATATTCGATTTCTATAATGTTTTGAAAGAGACAGAGTTGTATGTCTATACAAGCAACATGGTAGAGTATGTTCCAAGCCTTGCCCACTGGTGGGAATAGGCATTTGCTTAGTACCAGTGTGTGGCTCTAAAGGATAAAGTAATGCTAGTTTGTGCTATTCTAACTTAATTCTCATACCTGTCAATACATTTCTAATTAACACCACGATATTTATGATATTCTTCTTAACATATCACATTAATAAAAAATATTATACACATATACAAATGAGTATGCAACCAACATCTGTAACCATGTTTACATAGAACAGGCGTCCCGTCTGGAATCGATCACAGATGCGTTGCTATTCATGAGGACTAAGATGATAGCCTAATGTGTACGTGCCGGCAACAACACTTTCGTGCTTTGCAATGTTTATGTATTTGTAATGGTAGTATATTTCCTGTCGAACTTCAGCACTCTACCACCTTGCAAATTGTCCTATTGCTAAGTATGGCTTAGGATGAAAAGAGTTTAAGACGTACTCCATGTGGGAGACCATCGTATTTTGGAAAAAAAACAAACATTTATAAACATGTGAACAAGTTTCAGGCATATAGGTTTCATTGCAAAGTAATCCGTCTCTTCTAACACT
>DWON01003792.1:0-17379 GCA_018251015.1 Phocides pigmalion okeechobee | reverse complement strand
GTAGCTTCATTATTTAAATCCATTCCACGTTGTTAGTACGAAGAAGATATTTCAAATTCCAACAAGTTAATAATGCGCTTTGATACTGTTAGTCCTGTACATAGCAAGGTTACATTTTATAGAGGATAGGGTTCTATAGCAGTCGTAAGTTGGGATTATAAGAGGAATACAGCAAGCGGGTAGGCTATTCAGGTATTGAATGTAGTGGAGATGAAGTGCCCTTAGCTTGTGCTACAATTGTTCGAGAAAACAATTCTACAGGTAAACGGGCAGGCGGAAACGGTAAACCAGGAATACATTTGAAAGCACATATAATACGAGAACGGGAGAGATAACAACCATTTGTATTTCTTACAACTTAATCAGTAAGCGAATTATTTAGGAAGTACAACTTTATGGTAGAATAACTTTTGAATTACACTTCTTATGATGCGTTTGGGTAAATAGATATCTATATGTTTTACAAAAGCGTGGTAGTTGCTAGAGCAATGTAACACATTATTTAAGAAAATACAAATATTGTATTTAACGCCATCTATCATAAAAATAAAGAGCTTCTGGATTTTTTACTCAATCTCTCAATACTCAATGGGAAACAGATGACATTAGTTTCGTCTGTTGGTCCTTTGCTCGGTTATTTTTTTTAATACACAAAAAAATAAAAATTATTCTAATAATATTTATAATTACTTCATTTTATGACACCCAACAAGTAGAACTCTTTACATGCGGACATACACGATTTCCTTCCTAATATGACAAACAAAAACAAATAAATATATTTTGCAACTTGGTTCTCGAAATAGAATTAGTTAACATAACATCTCTCTACATAACAACAACATATTCCATAGGTATTGGAAATTATTTCTCCTATGCTTCTCTATCTCAAACTATAACACAAATTAAAACAACAAATAGATTTGTCATGTCTAGAGTTATCGCAGGGCCTTGTCTACTTAACTAGACTAGAACCCCACTAATACCCATGTCCAAGATATAATATAAATATATTTTGATTGTTTAGGTTAGGATTTTATTACAATTAGTTTTAAGATTTTCATTACTGTCATTAAATTGTAGATAAAGTTTTATAAGATAAATAAATGTATCTGTCTGTGTTTTCAAATTTACCATAGAACTTTACACGGTAAAATCATTAACATATTTAATCGATTTATCGTATCAATCTTAAAGTGCTGCTGCGTGTTTTGAAAAACTCTGAATATATAAACTGATTTAAACAGAACTCCATGCAAATGGAACCTTCTGGAATCTTTAAAACCATTTTAAGTATAATGCAAGCTACTCTTTATTCTGAAAATATTTAGCTTTATGTAAAATAAGTGTAAAAATATGTAAAAAAATGCGTATATGTTTTTACACATGTTTACACTTGTTTGTTGTTTTCAAATTTTATGTTTTTTATGTTAATTTCTATATTGAGATGTTCAGAAAAGTTTGTCAACAACATTATCAAATCGGTCTATTTAACTCGGAATCTCGCTAGAATACAACACCCCTCACCGTAATCATGTCCGTCCGTATACAATTTTACTCAGAATTAAATTTAAAATTAAACAATTTTTTAAATTTAAATATTTCGTTTTTGTAATAATGTGTAGGCATTGAATATTAAATTAAATGGCTTTATTTACTAAATATGTTTGCGGGGATACTTACAATTTGCCAGTTACATTAATTTTTAATGCCTGCCAGGGACAATTGAGGATCGCCAGATCGAATTTAGTAAATATCATTACTCGTTTACCTATTAATTTATTACAAATTTCGTTACTCTTAAGCACAATTCTTAATAGAAATATATTCAACTGAACCGCAAATGTATAACAATAAAATAAACAGTAAAACCGTCCGTACATCGTACCAGCGTAGCGAAGTGACGTCAGCACTAGATTCCGAGTAAAATTTACAGCAAGAAAACAATTGAATTTAAAGCCGTTTGGGGTATCTCGCCTAGTCTATAATCCAGTTTAACGCGAGGACAGAACACTGAATCCCTAGCACACACGTTGACTAGCCTTTCGTTTCTCTCATTAATTTCCCGTGACTCGAACAATGCAACGCAAAGCCTCCTACATCGCTGAGTTAACCAGTTCGGTATATCCGCGCGTTTATTACCATGCAGCGTTTGACAGCGAATGGGCGTGCATTAGTTATAAAAGCTTGTTTTAAGTATAAAGCGATAGGAGGTTTTTTGCCGATTTCCAAACAAGGAGTTTTTTAATCAGTCTGTCTCTATATGTACAATGTTTATGTATGTTCGGTTCGGAAGTTCTTATTTATAAACCGATATTGATGGCGTTTTCCTTCCATTGATTTTAGTTGGAACGTGTAAAGCTTGTGAGAAGATAGTACTGCAACATCCATTTCAAATGTGAAACTATTTTTGTGTTTAAATGGAAGGTCAGGTTTCCGGTTCATTTACATAAGATCAGATATAGAAACGTATTTGACATGCATTTTAAATGAGACTTGTTCTATTCCGAGTCTGTAATAAATGTCCATTGAAAGCAGAGATCACTTACCTACCACCAGACTAGATTCTCGTTTGCTGAATTAAAGTCACTTTTTTTTTAGATATGTATTGTGTGCGTGTCTGTGTGTGTGTGTGTGTGCGCGCGCGCGTGCGTGTGTGAGTACGTGCGTGAATGTATGCGTATGTATGTAAGAACGTATTGAAATTCCAAACTAATTTAGACAAAAACCGTCCATCTCTTTCACACATTTGTCTCTAACACTGCTAATGAGTGAAACAACACGCATTTCATCCACGCGACGAACAATTTTTCCGCTACTAGCATGCATAAGATTCCTACGTATGCTTAAACCATGCAAATATGGACGCACGAGTACAAGCGCAGCTGGTGCAGTATGGGAGCAAGGGGAGAATTTATTGCGAAAGTCAAGGGATAGGCTTCGAACGTCGTATGTTAACGGCTGCCTTTTAACTTTCCCACAGCGGTTAGCCACATTGTTTCAATAGTTCTCGAGTATAAAAGTTATCTTATTTAATAAATTCATTCTATATGCCATAATACATTCAAAGCGAGCTCGTTGAAGATAGTTAAAATAACATAGTCATAATAAGTAACATTTGCTATGGTCTCGATGAAGGTATATATTTCATGTATTGATAAAAGGAATAAGATATACCACATTCTTATATTAATTACTAGCTGTGCCCGCAACTTAGTTCGCAGGTGCGTATTTTTTAAATTTCGTAATTTGAAATTTGAAAAATAAATGATATTTTTGGAAATAGCAATGTATGGATGCTACACTCAATCTATTCTTACCAATATGTTATATTTTGTAATTTGGTAGTCAATAGATGACGCTGGCTTTAATCTCTACACCCGATACTAAAGTTACTCTATGGCAAGGAGATATTGACAAACAAAACGCTTGCGCCCGTCCAGTAGTTTTTGCGTTAAAGCCGGACAACAGACAGACAGTGTTTTT
Source organism: Phocides pigmalion okeechobee (assembly GCA_018251015.1). NCBI lineage: Eukaryota > Metazoa > Arthropoda > Insecta > Lepidoptera > Hesperiidae > Phocides > Phocides pigmalion. Next base: position 13,893 of record DWON01003792.1, on the reverse strand, counting down.
TTTTTTGCTTGTGTCACTTATGCGAAGACCTCTGGGCGTATTTATTTTAGTTTTCATTCAATGTACAGAATTGAACTCCTCTACAGCTTTATTACATGTATAGATTTATATTTTTTATTGTATTACTTTCTTAATGTAACATTGTTTACTTTAAAACTGAGAAAAACTAAATATGGATGTAACTAAATAACTAGGTTTAGGTTAAGGTTCTATTATAATTAGTTTTAAATTTTTAATCATTGTAAATATATAAATATCTTAAAATAATAGTAAACAAATTACGTCATACAAATATTTTTCGTTTATTATTTTTTAGTTTTTAATTCGATGTGATTTACAGCATTTATTTGGTTTAATTTTATTTAATTATATTTATTTATGTCAATCGAGCATGTAAACACCCTGATATTAAGTAGTCTCTATAGATTAGACAGTGAAATGCAAACTCACACATATCTTAAGGCATACATAGATGCTTTGCTACTCCCAAAGACTAACATGGCCTTGCTACTAATTCTCGTTAACTACTTCTACAATCAAAACATATTATATATTCTACAACCAAAACATATATACAAACAATTGCTTTACGATGAATTGTAAGAGTGGTGACCGCCAGTCCAAATTTAATTTACCACTTTATTATATTCTACCACCAATTTCATTATATTCTTACTTTAAGAAAATTAAAACAAGATATTTATAAAATTTAGCTCAAAGGTATATTGAGCCGATAAATCTAGTAGACTACATAAAACCTTCGATAATAGCTGTATAAACTTATGCTATATTGAAAAGGAAAGCAATTGCATTTTGCGATTCCACGAAGTAATAGTTGCATAAACACTTTCAGTAAATTCCTTTAGGCGGTTAGCAGTAACTACGATCGGGAGCAAATTACTTTAACTATCCAATGATTATGATAGTTGCGCAAGTAAAAATAATTTACCTGCGTGCAACAAAGCACTGTTAAAATTATTTTGAAAATAATATAAAGGTGGGAGAACTATAGTTCGACCGGGGAAGTACCACCGCCGCTCTCGTAATCCGCTGTAAAGCATTACTTGTGTTTTAGTTGAAGAGGTGCGGTTGCGGCTACGTTTTGAAGCGAGGCAACCATCTTAGTCTTCACGAGTAGCAACGCATCTACGTTCGAGCTCAGATAAAATTTCGGTCGCGTCTGTCGTTGTACGTGGATGTCTATGGGCTGCGACTACTTAATATCAGGTGGTTTGCATGCTCGTTTGCTATTCTTTTCACATTAAAAAAGTTATCAATAAACTTAGAGCAATAACCCGTATAGCTTTGCATTACAATGTGAACTCTAATCTAAGGTATCATTATCGATTATGAATGGTCGTCATCTTGAAGTAATGTGAACCTAACGGAGAGCTCTGGGCAAGGCGTTAATAAGCTCGTAAAACTATTTATTAGAAATGTCATCTTCGTAATTACATTGTGAATTAGCATGTGGAAAGCTTTATGTGTTTACATCTATTAATGATACGAGTATCATTGATTGCTGTACATCATTACATAATGATTTCTGCAATCTTATCAGCATTACGATTCTGATGCCATGGTTACTATACTATGGACATATAACGATGAGTAAGTATACAACACTCAGACCGAGTAATGAAATCTAAATCTATCTTTCATATGTCTGAGTGCCTCAGAATCGAACCCTGTACCATCTGCATATCAGATATCGTAGTGGGATGGCATACCACTCATGTTTTAAGAGAACATTTTAAGTACAATAATGAAAATCTTAAAATTAATTATAATAAAAACCTAACCTAAACAATCTGAAAGGAGACAAGGAGACCGTATCCATGCGCAATCGCAATTCTCTGAGCGAGATATGAACCAGCCTTATTGTCACCGGCGGTCGAGCAAACGTCAATAAAATTTTTCATATAAGAAGAATAGCAAACGGGTCTTCAGGCCACTTGTTGTGGTCTTTACAACCCATAGATATTCATGTAAAAACTAGAGAACTAAAAGTTGTCTAGGTGGTATATAGATGCATTACAGGTCTCATTCCCACGTTTTGGTCGAGGCCTCCCAGTCTAGTTTATTATTTAAGATGTTGGCACAAATTTTTTGCTACGTAGACCCTAGACTACCTCAGTTTTAGCAAAACCGAAGTAGTATAGGTCAAACCAAATTACGTAATTGTCAACGGAATTAATAAATGACATTAGCGAATAAAGTATATTCGGACTTTTGTTTTACCAACATTTTGTTGTTCTTGGACGGCGAATCCTCTTCTCGCTATCTGCTAATAAATAATACAAAAAAGGACAATCAGTAAATTGACCGCTTTTCAATAAATATTTAAAATTTCCTACAGTTGGCAACATTCGTTTTATGCAACATTTGATAATCTAGGGAACTAACCCAGGTAGGCTTTTTAAGCATAACCATAGAGTAATAGTAGTAACTAAGTAGCTAACGACCTAATCGCGTCAGGAAAACCAAAAGGACCCGCAAGACTATGGATCGTGGCAAGCGTTTGTGTTACGCCGTGTGAAGATAAGCTTATAAGCGCTGAAAGCTCTCGATGCCTGATTACTGATGTCTATTGGCGGCTTTATTACGAAAGAACAAGTATGGATTATAATAATAAATGTAGTAGAAAAGCAATATGCTGTCGATTTCATAAAATAACGTTAATTGGGTCTATTTATGAAAATAGACATTTAAATGTAATTGCAAATGAGTTAAATACTTTTTGTATGTGTGTCTCTCTTTCTTCCTCTCTTCCCCCCTCTCTCTCTCTCCCCCCCTCTCTATGCGTGTGCATGCGTGCTGCACAATTGTTGTGCATCAAAAAAACTCGAAACGTATATGTTCCGCCACACGGCCGTAGGTTATGTTAGGCTCGAACCAAGTAAATACCTAACGGTTGTTTCATCGCTATACCGCAGGCGGAGGCGCGGTAACGCTTTCGCACACATCCGCGACTCCGCCTGTGGTCCACCTCAGGGGCAACTCCTATACAGATAGCGACGTGCTAAACACCTAGCACGCAGTTGAACCACTATATTAATTAAATTTTAACGATGTAATGTGAAAGCGATGACCGTCGCGGCCTACACTGGTCCCCCTGTTTAGTGGGCGGCACTAGATTGCATGTGGATGTTCATGGACTGCAGCTACTATTTAGCAACAGATGGCCTGCACGCCCGTTTACTACTCGTCTCACATAAAAATATACATATGTACTCGTCTTTGTGAGTACCAGTGTTATTCTGTATCATATATAGTAAAGGTTCAAAGGAAGCGTATTAATGTGATTTATACCGTCACAGCAACGCATATAACTCATAGGTAGACGTTAGAATATTTTATAGGTCCCGGTTTACAAGTTTCAAACGTGAAGGTTAATTCATGGAGGTACAACGGTATCCAGATTACGAAGAGCCGATATCCAGGCATGCTCAAACTTACTAACAAGTTCACTTAATTATAAAAACTAAAATAAAACAAATAACTATTTTCTTACATAAGAAAAGGAAAAACGATATATTTATCTGAGTTAAATCAAATAATTTGTACGTACATATTTTACAATTATAAAACGTATTTACTAATATAATAAAAAATGGTAATTCTTGAAAGTGTACTACACTGTACTTTAAAATTTGTGACAGAATATAATGAAAAAACAGTGTATATTAAAACTTTTTTGTCAAGTCCTTAAAGCAATGTTATGGATTCGTCAATTTACAATTTATTTATCACGTGAATTAAAGATAATTTTGGAGATATCGGATTAAAAAATAGTAAATCCATTCTAAATTCGCCTGAGTTACGCGTGTTTCATGTATCTTGACGCCCTATGCGACTAAAACATGACATATTCTACAGTACAGTACTAATCTCGGATTACATTCTTGAGGACCACAGCAGGATTACATTTTACTCTACGGAAATCTATGGCATAAATACTTAATCCAGGTAAAGTAAACAATCTTGGATTACTTAATTTACTAACTCTCGGATTAAATGTTATTCAAAGTTACTAAAATTGGATTACGAATTAATTAATTTACTCTTGGATGTTATTCGAAGTTACTAACATTGGAATAGAAATTATTATGTAATTAATTAATTTTCTGATTAATCTTTATTCGAGTTAAGTCGAGTAGGTACAGCAACAAAGTTTGAGAACCACTGATGCAGAGAATCTGCGATTAGTTCCATGAAATCGATATTTATGAGCATCATGTAATTTATGTACCATGATGTATGCATGCGTCCTCTGTGACAAACTGGCACGAAACCAACATGCATGACGGGTCACAAGCAACAAGTCATGCCACTACATTCGAGGCAGTTCGACTGTCACACGTCACTGTTGGGTAAGAACTTTAGTAAAATGGCTGATTCTGTAACATAGTGTATTTTTTTGTTTTTAACTATATATTAATAATATTCGATGCAGTTCGACTGTCATACGTCATTGTTGGGTATTTGAAGGACCTTTTATAAAATGGCTGATTCTATAACATAATATAATTCGTATATATTTTTTGTTATACTATACATTAATAACATTCTAGGCACATTGACTTATTCGAAGGACCTGATTCTGTAAAATAATATAAATACTGTTTTTTTTAGTATATATCTAAATATTTTTTAAATAAATTTACTTCATTAAAGTGAACTTCAAAATGACGATATATTGTTACCGCTTTTTTGCAAAAATATTAATTTGTACTTTGAAATTTTACATACACATAACTTACATGTTAATTACAATAATGAAAACCTTTAAATAAAAAAAGCGTAACCATTTGATATTTTTGATGTATTTACCGTACGTTAATTTGCTAAGTCTACAATTCACAATAAAAAATTAATCAATGTTCCTGTGGAACGTCTAGCTTCCTAGAAGGGTATAATTCAGTTACGAACGCCCTACAAACTAATTCAAACAATCACTATTAAAGCAAATCTTTATACATCCTACTAAAATTTTAAGTCAAGAATTATGATATATATGTAAATTTTGAGTTACGCATACAATACCAAGTAATTTAAATGAATATAATGTTATTTATGGCTCTGTTGCTGTTAGTTTAATTATCAAAATATTATTTATAGTTATTTTCTTTCATGATTGATGTTAATCTTTATCCAATTATTAATTCTTTTTAATAAATTCATTGATTATTTATAAAAGGTTGATACACACGTATTAATGTTTTGATGTATAGTTGTAAATAGATTATGTCGACCATGTTTTTGCATGCGGTTTATGTAATAATACTTAAATTTTCTAAAATCCGTCGTTGTGCACGTTATGCAAAAAATACTGTTTAGATTTCGATCTTTTATCGACTTCATTTCTTAGACATTTGGTTCTTGACCAAATAAAATCACGATATTGGATTCATTAAAATTAAGAACTTTTGAATAATACGTCTTCAGTTATATGTTTTTTCACAAAATGCAGGGCAAGCGGTGTAATTTATAATAATGGCTTATTACTTATCAATGACTGTTTAAAAAGAGTTTTTATTTTATTTTTTTATTGCGAAAGAGTAAGAAACGAGCATGCAGGCCACCTGATGTTAAGTGGTCACTGCAGCCCATGGACAACCACACGAAGTTAGGTAGGTAGTAACGAGTGTTAAGAGTTTTTTCTGTCGGCGTTTTTCTCCTGGTCAACCTTAGCCAATAAGGCGCTCAAAGCCGATTAATTGACGTACATTGTATCTTTGTATTCATTAAGTGTATATAAGTGTGTATATCTTAGAATGAAATAAAATATTTGAATTTGAATGGACAATGCAGAGGAAGTCATATTCAAGATATCAACTAGTAATTAATTAAAAAATAAGCGGAAAAAAACGGAGTCTAAAAACATTTGAAATATAAGTCGCAACAAAATTAATGTGTTAATAAATTGAAAGTTAATTAAGTTACATTAGAACTCGATCTTTTGTTGAATTAATTTACTTTGATATGATTATAAACACGACCCAATTTACATATCAATCAAGCGAGTCAAATTTCCATAATTAACCAAATGAATAAAGCCTAAGTTCATTATTTATTCCAATAACATGGAAGTGATTTATTGCTGTGCCACTAATTAACGAAATCTATTGCTCAGAATCGACAGCATTTCATAAATATATCTTACAGAATTTCCCTTTGTTTTAATTGCTTATGATTGTTCGACAATCGTGCACGAATTGTTATTTAGAATTTAAGCTTGAAATCCTTATCTCTACTACTATATACAAGTGAAACGTCGTCCATTCGTTTCTTTGTTTGTATCTCAATTTGTTTAAAATTCAAATTACTCAATTTTGTTTTCACTTATTTTTTTACAAACCTTGACTCTAATTTTGAATAGTACGCACTCGTATCTTTAATATCGTTGTAGGTAGTATCATATTATATTTGATAATAGACTACCACTGACTCGTAAGTTGTTTTGTTTTGGAGAAGAGGCGGCGAAAGACATCCAAAAACACACATTATTTTCTATCTTTGAAAATGCCATTTACAAATAATAGGTTACATTAATAGGGTAAGTCATTTCAGACCAGATAAGTTTATAATATCATACGTAACAGAACTGCCAATTACTCTTTATCACTGATCTGCAAGTATTGTAAAAAGTGGCACCTCCTATTAGGACCATACAAGTTTTAGAAACTGGCACAAGAAATATTAAAATAAAAAATTAGTACATTATACTTAAGACTTCTCCACTACACGTTATGTTTTAAACCGAAGTCAACGAACAATCACTGCCTTATGTCTCAACGAAATGACCTAAAACATAGACATGAATGGAGCTTCCACAAGTAAATGATTTTGTAACATTAATTCCCATGTAATCTCGAGCCTCGTCCGATGCTCTCACGAGATGCTTGTACGAGATAATACTTGTACATGATAAACAAAAGCTATAAGATATAGGTCTCTTGATAAGATCTTGTAGAGATGTATGAAGTTATCACAAATCAGGCTGCATTGAAAGTAAAACCGATTGTGACGCGGACGTTTTTCTACTCTGTGGTGATATGTGTAGTCGACAAACCGCGTGGCTCAGTATGACACAAAAAAGGCTACTGGTTCGATTCCCGGCCAAGAGGAAATCTGAATTAAACATTTTGATTTTTGTAGCGGGCGTGGTTTTTTGTTTTTTTTTTTTTTAAACCCCCCCCCCATTGCACCCCCCCCCCTTCTCTTTCCCCCCGCCACTTCCTGTGTGTTCAATCTAGATTTGAATTATCCCCTTATATTACATGAATTCGAAATATGTTGGTTGTATAGGGTATTTTTATGGCGTTTATCTACAAGATTTGAAATTTTGCTATAAAGCGGGTATCACGAAAATCACGACTAACATTTTTGAATTGCCAATATTTCGAATCAGTTGCACAGCTCGTGATGACAGCTAAACTGCAGTACCAGAGAAAAAAATATCGACAATCAAAAAGCGTTAATCGTGAGAACCCGTTATATAATAAAATTTATCAATTCCGCTATAATATAAATTTAAAATCATAAGATTTGAAATGTTGAATTAAGGTCCCTAACAAGAGCTTAACTAGATTATAGAATAGATATAACATATTTTCTCGTCAAATATTGTTAAGTCAACATGATAATTATCGTGGATGTGAATGAAATCGACATATACACGCTGTTACGATAACGATCTCGAGATATCTTAATTTATGCTGCCTTGTACGGCGGGATCTAACGCTGTTTCTAATGTATAGGATAAAACGTCTACTTCTAAATACATCTATACATGTAATAAAACTGTAAATGATCGCTGTCTGTACGTGTCATATACATATATTTATTAAATCATAATGGGGTGCCTTTATACAAACAAGAGAACCTAAAACAATGTTTTTCATCTGTTTGTCTGTATATCTGTATGTCTGTATATTTATGCACGATAATTTCAGAAACGGCTTATCCGATTTGAATGCAGTTTTCGGGACTATACTATGATGGGCTTCAGTTAACCTTAAGTGTTTTTTTCATTAAAATCTGTTAACAAATAAAAAAATTATATCAATTTAATTCGATCAACACTGAGGAAGTCGTGGACACACCTGGTTTACTAAATAAAATATCCTAAAGCAGGACTTCAGAATCTGGGTGTTCACACACATGTTCACAAAGACTTGTATTTCCCATTTATTTCTCTCCCCAGTTTATTTGTAATGTACACCACCTTGGATTATAAATCAAATATCAATAAATATTGGTAAAGGCCAATAATATTGTACAGGAAGAGATCATAGCTTTAGTACCGAATAGAAATTTCTAGTGTTACGGCGGGTCTTATTGTAATACCATTAGATTTATCGATCTAATCTAAATATTACCTTACAAGATTATACTAAACTAAAAATTAATAGGAAATCGAGATACACTGTAAATCATTTTGATGTTTTTATTACTTTACTGGTCATTATTACTGACAAACCTTACAATTGGTTAGCACTACCTTCTTGTACAATGATCGTCTGTTCTGTTATAAATAAAGAACCGATTTTAGGTAATCTTATTTTTAGGTTCATAAATGGTTCCCGATACCTACACCATGTGTGTGAAATATGACTTTAAACTAATTTCTAACTAATAATGTAGAACATATCAGCGTAGTCAAAAAGAACGATCCAAAGAAATCCACGGTAGCTGAGCACATGGTCAACTTAGGACCTAACAACCACTGGCTACAACCACATCAACCTTAGGTGATCTCGGCTGAACGCCATTACTTTCCAGTTTAGTAAGAGTGGCAATAGAGATCAAGAAACACTATCAGAACTTCAATAGAGAGGACGGTTTTAATTTAGCACCAACGTGGAATCTGGTAAGTGGTTCAAAATATCGGCAATTAAAAATCGTTAAACGGTATAACTTGTTACTTATTAACTGTAAAAATATAACAAATAATTTGTTATTCCCAAAGAATACTGTTATTTACTACGAATCTAAATATTGAGACAGGATCTTTTTTTATCTTCCGAAAATACTTTTGTTATAAGTAGATATTACAGACTCGCTCCAAATTTGTACAAATCCAAGGAAACTATCGTAGAAGCCCTATAAGCACGTGACACATTTAGCCCTTATTACCAAACACCAAACTTTACAATAATTTGTGTTACAAAATATAACATGCATGCTTAAAAGGCGAGGCTATAAACTAATGCACATAATTTGACCTCCCTAAATTGATTTTGAGCCCAATTACAAGCAAAATGGACCGAAATTTGAATAGTGAACAATATCTGAACTGTACACAAATATCTCAACTGTACACAAATGTCGCTAAAACGGTTTAAGTATCACGAAATTCGATTGGTACACGACAAAACAATTGTTTCAAAATTGTCGGATTCAGTTCTCATGTAGCGGATTGAGCAAGTGCATTGTGAGGTAAAGTAAATGCCTTTTAAATGGTTTATAGGCGAGCTTAATCTGATCTTCTGCGAAACTGTCGCTCGAGGCGGTATGTCCTTTACTAAATCACACGGGTTCAGTATTGCATCTAGGGTTGATAAGGAAGAGTGTTGTGGGTGGAATCCAATATTTTATCAACAAGACTAAATTCAATTTTTTTCCATCCAAAAATATTATAGCATTAACAGAAAGCGATCATACAGCCCACTTTATGCAACAAGAACGTACAAGGTACAAATTTTCCCAGGAAATAGAAGTGTAGTTCGTCCGTAAGATACCAATGTCTCTTCAAATATATGATTCCACTATTAACGATTTTTATTTGTCGATATTTCCAATCAATTGCATGCCTTGTGATCATGGCAGTTTAGCCGTGATCACGAGTTATCTGCTTAGACAATTAAAAATAGTTATCTAGGAGTACCAGTTACATAATAAAATGTCACTAGAACGTATACATTATGTACTTCCTAACTCTTCAAAAACACAAACATCTGTGAGCGTCGTCAGATAGGATTAATCTTATTGGGTAAAGCGTAAGAGAAATCAAAAAAGCAGGAGTGACCATTTACTATTACTTGAACTGCGAACCCGTTTAAATTTTCTGTGAAAATTAATGAATTTAAAGTTTATATGGCAGCCCTGTATTGATGAACGATGTTACCTACTCTCCTGTTTTGCCAAAGGCGGCTCGTACTCCAACTTACGTGCGATACGTTTGATCTGAAAAGCAGAATGTTGAAGTACATATCTGTCCTTTTCTATTACATCACATTACATGCTCTTGTGATGTTCTGTCCTTTTCCTAAATCTATTTTGTTTTGGTTTAACATCAGCGGCGTCGTCTTTGTTTCAATTTGTCTCTTTATGCCGATGTATCGCTTTGGAATATGCGCATACATGCATTTGATGCATTCGTTTTAGCTAGACTTTTAGATATATATCTATAGTAACAAAGATTTTCTTCTAATCGTATTTCTTAATAGATATACATCTAAACTTATTGCACCTTTGGAATGATAAAGACCTAATTTAGGAAATCAATTTGTTGACAAATGCTAAATAATGGCTTGGATGCATATAAATTTTATATGAAACACATTTTTTTTTGTATTTTTGAAAACTTCATACTTATTAAATTTCGCAATAATTATATATGAAATATAATATTATCATAAATATTGAAGACGGAAAAGCGGATTTCGTAAATGAAGTAATTTACATGTTTTTGTATATTTGTATAGGATTTACATGGCACTAAATAACTGAAGTAAATAATATTTTACTTACTTAAAGTCGAATCTGTTGAATATTGTGAAAATCAAACGAAATCTTTATAGTCCTTGAGTTGGATGCAATTTTAATCAATCAATTTTTTTGAACATTAAGTCGTAAAATGCTTCATAGTATATCATGTGGTGTATCATAACGCCTTGTAAACAGAGAATGTTGCCAGCAATTGTTGTGTTGCTATAGTTTTTTTTTCTTGTTTTTACGGACGTAATTAGCAACTACTTATCTTAGCCACAAAATCACAGCTGACATTAACGTCGGCAACGTAATACACTTTTGAAGCATTTTACGACTTATCTTTTTTTATATGATAAGAGCAGCAAACGAGCATGTAAACCACCTGATGTTAAGTAGTCGCAGCCCATAGACATCCACGTACAACCACAAACACGACCGAAATTTTATCTCAGCTCGAACGTAGATGCGTTGAACGTTGAACGTGGAACGAATGAACGTTGGTACTCCTGAAGACTAAGATGGTCGCCTCGCTTCAAAGTGTAGCTGGCAATCGCAGCTCTCCAACCGAAACACAAGTAATGTTTTACGGTGGATAATAAGGACGGCGGTGGTACCTCCCCGGTCGATTTATAGTTCTCCCACTTTTTATCTGATGTGTATGTATCTGAGAGGGAACTGATAATAAAAATCTATTTTTGGCTCACAGTCTATTATACCGTAGTATAAAGCGATTGACTTAGTCCAGACAGTTACACAAACAATAAATAAGGCTGATACTGGCATTTGTTCCATTTTACGCGGAACACAATTCTTGTAATGACACCAGCTGTATAAATTATCTTATTAACTATCTCTATCGCACTTATGTAATTGTTTATAGAGTGACAGTAACGGAAAATAACATGGACGAAGTATTTTCGTTACACATAATTTATTCAGTAAGATCTACAAGCATATACTAATACGCTACTAAATTCAAGATAAGTTTGAAAAGCGTAAGTTATCGTTTCAGTTTTATAAAGGACTTGTGAAACACGGATTCATAATATTAGTGTCATTTATAATCCAAATTGTGGCGTAAAACTTACTACAGAATTTCGGATTACAAGGAATAAAAGTTATTTATAAAGGTGGGAGAACTACAGTTCGACCGGTAAGGTACGGCCGCCGCCGTCTTAATCTGTCGTAAAGCATTACTTGTGTTTCGGTTGGAGAGGTGCGGTCGCCGGCTACACTTTCAAGCGAGGTGACCATCTCAGTCCTCAGGAGTAGCAACGTATCTACGTTCTAGTTCAGATTTCAGTCGTATTTGTGGCTGTACATGAATGTATATGGGCTGCGGCTACTTAATATCAGGTGGTTAACATGCTCAGCCATCTTGAACGATTGATTCCTTCCTAATTTACTCACCGAAATATAATGACACAAAAACTTGTAAATATCTATATATTAGTAGAATAATGATATTTCATTCGAAATTGTCGTAATGCAGAAGAAAGCTGACGCATTTAGTCATAATGCCACTAGTATTACTGGCTTCCAGACTATATCTAGCTTCATAACATCCTACATGCGAACCTTTAATGAAATCCAATATACACAAGTTTCCCTCATTATCTGCGAGAATGTTGCGAAATGTGAAATCATTAGCATATTCCATAATAATGTAAAATTACAATAGTTACGTGTAACGATGTAACGATCGCATGCGAAACCCACTCATCTGCTTGCAAAACTCGACCCCTGACATCTGAGACAAGATGGCCGACTGACAAACTAAAAGCTCTTACTTTCTCACTTCGCATTTCTCACTTTATACTACAATTAGAATAAAGAAATATACTCACAAGTAGCAAATGGGTAGAACATTTACCCGTGGATTTACCACCGCCTGGCTCATGATCCGTCGTGAGGCAATTTTTATTTCATATATGACATAGGAGATCACAATTGAAAGTTATGGATTGGCACGATAGAGTTGCCGACTACAAAAGCGAGGGGACCATCTTAGTCCTTAGGAGTAGTGATGCTTCTACATGCGACCACAGATAAAAGCCTTCAGCTCTGTTTGAGGCTGAATGTGGATTCACATTCAAAATGGATTTTCACGTTGAAAAGATTTAATTTCTATAAATACATTAGGGATAACTATAAAAAGATGAATTTGATATACATTTTTATGGACATATGTATGTACGAAGACGTAAATATAATAGTAACCAAATGATTATTTTGGTAGATGACAGTATGAGTGTTCTTTACTATTTGTAATTTAATATTGTATTATACACAAATGCACAGAATTAAATACATAAAGTTCTCCACAAAATGAATATATAATATATTAAACCGTATGAAAATGTTACTTGTCCGGATCTGCTACCACCAATTTAATTCTCATTAGCCTTGAAAATGCTACAGGGCATAGATTTTAAACATGATTTCTCGCGTTATTAAAAACATATGGTAGTACAGTAAAAGTAATTCCATAATTATTTATTACATTGGTAGAGCCTTCACTAATTTATAAATAACCACACTCTCTCGTATGAAGGCTTTAGAGGATATACGAGGCGTGTTATTTGAGATCGTAAACGTTAAGCAGCGAAGCAAATCTCTGTACTTTTGACTTTGTAGTATGTTATTGAGGAGGATAGAACAATAACATCGTTAACCTATTACCAGCCCACAGCTGGGTACGAGGACTCCTAGAAGGGTTAGGCGATAGTTCACCACCCATAACAAAGGCATTAAGCTAGTGGGTTTTAATATTGTTCTGGTATATAAACATGACAACAGGTGGATTCTTGACTCATAATCCGCCGTGAAGCAATTGTCGTGTTTCGATTGAAGAATATGGTTATGAATAGAAGCATGGAAACAATCTCAGCCTGGAATATCAATGCATCCATTCATTTTTTTTTTGATTAGAGATGTAGTAGCCGGCTACAGTTAGAAACAAGGCGACCATCTCAGTCCTCAGGAATAGCAATGCATTTACATACGACTTCAGAGTGGACTTGGTCCTCTATGAAGTTACGAGGGTGCGTTTTTAATTCCGCGGAATGGCGGGGTTGGAGCGGGGATAGCGGGCTCTTTAAGGGCTGTACGTGTTAAGTGACTCATAACTAGTATAAATATAAAGTTTTATCACAATTGCATCATTAGTTTTAA
>DWON01003791.1:0-17381 GCA_018251015.1 Phocides pigmalion okeechobee | reverse complement strand
TTTGAAAACTTTAAATGGCTCTCCTGTAAAATTAGGTCTATTAGCGTTGTGGCCCTTTTGTTTTGAAGTAGCGATATTTGTCATGAACATAAATAAAAATATGCGTATTGGTTTAAAATATGATATTTCGGAAAGTATTTTAACAATTGTTCTGAAATTTTTATACATAGTTATTGTTTCATGGCAATCTGAGCGTTAACCCACAAATATGTGTAATGGGTACATAATTTTGCATTCGACCAGAAAACCACGTGGATCTGTCTGTTAGATAGGCGCCTATTACGCTTGAACAAAACTTGTAATCAGAATTAAATGCCGTAAAGCATTACTTGTGTTTCGGTTGGAGAGGTGCGGTTGCCGGCTACCCTTTGAAGCGAAGCGACCATCTTAGTCCTTAGGAGTAGCAACGCACCTGCGTTCGAACTCAGATGGGATTTCGATTGTGTTTGTGGTTGTACGTGGTTGTCTATGAGCTGCGACTACTTAACATCCGGTGGTTTGCATGCTCCTTTGCTACTCTTCTTACATAAAAAATAAACAGCGGGATACCGTTATATTCAGTAGGCACTGGATCAGGTTGAGTGGCGTCAGTAAAATGAGTTCTATGTTCAGTGTATCTCGAGATTGACAGTTGAAAATAACTTTGACATAGTAACTTGATAACTATTTCATTTTTTATACGTGTTTATAGCAATTATATTGTTCGCCTTCTCTCTTTTCTTTGTTATGTTTTCATAACATTACAATCGATATATGTGGCAATCCACTGGATTGTGTAGTAGGATTTCACTAAACGTACCTATGTGAAAGTGTAAGAAAAATAAAACACGAGAATATTTTTAAATTTTTACTTTTATTAAACTTTTGGGTTTTGGCACAACTTTTGAATAATGTGTCCTGGTTCATACCTACTAGGTATTAAAACCTAAGTTCTACTTTGCGAAGACATAATCAGAGGAAATTTCAACAAATAAATCTCAATCGTTATAAAATTATTAAGTTAAAAAAATAAAAATAACAAATTCCATTTTACTAAGCACAAAATAGGGAAATAATAACACTTTTCGTAATTTACTGTAACAGAATTAAAAAGAAGAGATTTAAAATAAAACAATGTAAATAGCCTTCGTTCGACTAAACTACGTCACGTACGTAAGAAGAATATGGCAAGTTGTTACTATTACACAATTAAGTATATGATGTGACCTGTCAAGTAAAATAAATAGAAATATTCAGTATGAAAATCGACCGAGATCTATGCGAGTTGCATACGAATTAAGTATCGATCATTAAATAACCACAATTACTAACGTTTACATCAAAATATCGCATATTTACAATGGGATTCAACATAAAAATAAATAATTTAACGGCACTGTCTAAACCCTTAACATTTACTAAGATAATACACGCTACGTAATCGATAAACATTAAGTTCACGTACACAATAATTTATTTATGCTTATTATTCTAACGCTACTTTCACGTCGAATACATATTACTGGCATACAATAATAGGGCGAGCGCACATCACTACGCAAATTCGGACCACACGAAATAACACCTCGAACTAGGAATGATTATTTTGTTTCATCCGATATCTAAAAAATTCCGATTGGATAAAAACTACGAGAAACGAAGTGATCCGCACTCTCCATCAGTTCGTAAAAAAGAAAACAAGAAAATTATAATTAGAAAAATAAATAACAAAAATAAAAAAATGGCAATCAACGACATCACCGATCAATCTGATTTTACAATTAATATCTATACAACTTTGTTTGTCTATCATATAACTATTCAAGATATTATGCTTGTCAACTACTGCTTACTCTAGATCTACAGATTTAAATTGCACGATTCGATAAAGCGAATATTTGATTTTATTTTAATAGTATAATTACCCCACAGTGTCGGTGGGTTATCTACAAATCGAATAAAAATGGAAGTAGATAGTCTAGTCGTTATGTTAAGCGAATTGACAATCATCGAATTGACCGCCTCCATGTCCAATAGTTTCACTTTACAAGAATACATGAGTACAAGAGAACCTCATGCCATTGTACTCGTGTATTCTTGTAAGTGTATGTAGGTATATTCCGAATACAATTTTTATTTGTAATTTTTAAGAAGTAGTTTTTAACAAAATCTTCAATTTTGTTTAATTTCATCTAAATGTTTACATATTTTCAATCTACTGTTGGACACAGGATAATGACTGTTTACCTTTCAATACATTTAATACATTCGTTTTCAAATTTAAGTGTCAAGAAAATTTGGTTGCAAAAACATCGACTTCGAATGTATTTTTTTTATTATTTCACACCTTATTTTATGTTATATTAACATATCTGATGTATTTTCCAGCATTTAAAGTTTTAAATAATAATTTCGTATATTATAAACATTATCCTCTTATTCAAATTCAAGTCGGCGTTTGAGAAAGTCAAAAACTGTTTAGGGTTGTCAAAGAATCGAATGTCAACATGGTGTGGGTAGATACAAAAACGTTTAAATTCTCTAACTATAGCGCTATCAGATCCATTACTTTCCAACTAAGTCTATGAGTATTACAATCATAACGTTCAACACTTTCTCACTGGTGTCAATAAACAGTTTTTGTGTTCAAAACACTTAAATTTTCAAGCATTCCGCTTCAAATTTTTGGTTTGATACGTTTTAGTCTCTTAGCTCTACACCATCTAGAATTACATAGGTATATTAAATTTAACTACGATATACAATGGCCACACGATGTAAGATTTCAATACTACCTGATAAATACATTAACCGCTAAAACTAATCTCCGAACTTACTGAATAAAATTAGCCAAACGTCAAAATGAATAAGTTTATCTACAGGGATCGAGTCTATGTACACTAAGTTGAGTAATCATTTATCCGGAAACACTAGTTTACACATAATAATAGCGAATAAGATTATCTATATACACTTCTCTAATTGTTGGTTTCATTTGGCACATTTTATCTCAAAAGAATAGTGCCGAAATTGAACGAGTCCACTCGCTTTCGCGAAAAAAAATTTTACACATGCAGATTACGTGTCCATCCGTAGGATTTTCTTAAATCACTAATGGAATAATCTCATAATAATATTAATTAGATATTCGTATAATAAACGAGAGATCCGATTGCGACACTGGCATCCAAAACAAGTTACCATTACTTGGAATTTCTATTCAATACCACTACACATTTTGAACGTAACAGCACAGAAATGTGCATCAAAAACAATGCTTTGAATTTTCGAATATAAATCCAAGCGCGCCGACGAGTCCAAAGTTACGAGAGGTCAGTCTAGACCTCTAAACACTAACGTTTGTAACACAGGGATCACTGACAGAAACTGTAAAATTCCACTTTACAGTTTACGATTCGTCGTGGAACGTTCTAGGCTCCATTTACCAGGGGTGATGCGAGGGGAGAGGGAGGGGCGCGGCGTGCGGGTAGGGCCAGCCGCGCGCCTGACCTCAATCCTCCTCACGCGGAGACAGTGGCGGCGAGAACGCGGGGTTCATGTAGTTCCCGCCGTTCGGTGGTGGAGAGGAGTTTGAAGGTCCTGGCGACGACAGCGAAGGCAAGAAGCCCAGTTCGCTGCCACCATCTCGGCACCACAGTTGCCTCATCTCTTGTCTGCGGCTGCGCATCAGATTCTTGTATTCCGATATCCTCATCTTCTTGCCGTCGACTATGCACGTCCGCTTCGGTCTAGGCCGGTACCTGTAAAAGACAAATCAACAAGTTAGATATGATTATGATATAGATATGACTTCAAGAAGAACTACGTAGAGAAAATCTTTGCAAGTAAGTATTATTCTATAATAAAACTATCTTTTACATGATTTATGTACTTATTTAGAATTTGGTGGCGAGAATAGTTAGTGAGGAGCAAGTTTTTGTATGAAAAGTGGAACATTTTCGCTTTTTGGTGATGAGAATAACGAGTGAGGAGCTTGTGAATATATTCCAAGCTACTCACCTACTGATAACACTCACCTGTAATCAGGATGCTTCTCCATGTGCAGTTTGGACAATCTCGACTGTTCCTCGTAGTAGGGTTGTTTCTCAGCATTCGACATTGCCTTCCATCTGGCTCCGAGGATCTTAGAGATGTTCGAATTGTGCATATCAGGGCACGCCTTGAGGATCTTCCTGCGTTCATCTTTAGCCCAAACCATGAATGCGTTCATTGGTCTCTTAATGTGAGGCTTGCCTGCTTCGTCACGTTTGGGTTGACGTACTAATTTAGCCTTCTCTGCTTCTTCTGGTGGAGACTGGCCCCAAGATGACGCTGAAAATAGAAGACAATGTGAATTAGTACACGTTTATTTAGGATTTCTTAATATATTTGACTCAGTTGTACAAGTTCAACTATTCAGTAAGACCGTTAACTAGTAAAATACATATTTCTTCCCATCAATTCAATGTAAATCGTTTTAAGAGTATGGAATTATATGACTTTTTACAAGGTTTGGTTGTTCTTAATTCCGTGATTTAAAATACGTTATGTATGATGCTGGTTTACCCAGGGAATTAAATAGGTACATTTTTTACATTTGATACAACAATGCAGAACGGTGTACCTACATTAGTACTCTTTTTAAATTAACGCTTTGATATTTAGACTATTAATGAAACAAAATTAGAAAATAGGTGATAACAACAATAATGACAATGCGAATATACTAACAGCAATGTTTTAAGATTTGAACGTGCGAGATGCCTTGTACTTACGTTCATTAAATTATATGAACGACATTTATAATAAAACGGGTACTTTCCAAAATATTTGTGAAATGTTAATGCCCTTTTATGCTGTGTGTAGCAAGACAATGCTAATTGAAAATGGGCTTTAATCCCACAAGATAAAGCCCACGTATATTTCGCTATCTGTGCTTACAGAAGCAACGCTAAGCTACGCTATAAATTATTGACGACAGAGAATGCCGGTTGTTAAACAATCCTTAAAGGCAGATTAAGACAGAAGTATTTTAAAATACCTAATGTATTATGTGTTTGTATCCAATCGGAATGAGACGTCAAACTAGTATTAAAGAGGATACGTTTTAAGCACAAAAGTGATTGGATATATTGGTTGGTTAATATAATTAATTGCCTAATTAAAATGTTTAATATTGCTTGAATTAATTAGATTTTGATGGTAATATATAAAAATAAAGTTTGTTGAAATAAGCAGACATATCGAGTGCCTATCTGATTCCAGTATACTGTATGAAATATAACCTCTGATAAGCAAAACATTACAGATTTCTAAAACGATGAAATGGAATAAAAATTTTTAATATTATTTTAAATGTAAGGACGCGCATTGATTACTATAAATTCATATGTAGATAGTAAATGGTGACCGCTAGTAGCGAAAATTTATGCACGTTTCCGTTACGTAGAGAATACGTTACTTTTGATCACAGGTAGAGGTAAATACAGTATTTAATATGTCTTTTTTTATGCTAGAAGAACATCAAACGAGCATGCAAACCACCTGATGTTAAGTAGTCACAGCCCATAGACATCCACATACAACCACAAACACGACCGAAATCTGAGCTCGAACGTAAATGCGTTGCTACTCCTGAGAACTAAGATGGTTGCTTTGCTTCAAAGTGTAGCCGGCAAACGCACCGTTCCAACCAAACACAAGTAATGCTTTACAGTGAATATGAGAGCGGCGGTGGGACCACCCGATCGAACTATAGTTCTCTCACCTGTATGTCATGCATTGTAGCAATATGATGGAATATGTTCTGGTCCACGCTTAGTTGGACAGGACCCGTGCCAAGCAGTGGAATATTTCACGGGTTACAGCCAAATGTAACTTGATTTTTTAACAACGGTACCTATTGGCATTACCAATTAAAATTATCAAATCTTGTTTGTTGTACAGTCCCGTGCACAATGTAAGCGGCTCATAAATAAGTGGGTACTAATATGCAAGTTTTAATGGCAACAAATCTAAACATAGTTCGGAATTCACAGCTGTTGTTATGATGTATTTACGATGTATTCACCAGCTGACAGAGGGACGGACAAAAGTATTTTTATGGTGATGTATTCATTAGAACGCATTATGATAAGCGCCACAAATCAAACATGGAATGTCATGTAATTTTCAATGAAATAAGATTTAGTGCAGTAAGAGTTATATCTACACAGCCTTACCAAGTCGTTAAGAACGTAATACTTTTTAAATTTAATTGCGTTCATATTTTACTATGTATACATTTAACCATTATGCTTAGAAGTGTCTTATTATTTGCGTAGTAAATTTAACACTTTGACTGCGGCGATCAAGTCAGCGTTGCGGGAGGAGGCACTAAACTGGAGCTTATTTCTCTAGACTGAATGCGCCGACAATTCACTGAAATATTGTATTTTTTAGCATCTGTATATCATTTACAAATTCCCAACGTAATGTCCGCCCCTAGTATTGTAGCGCCGATATAAACTCAGCACTTTTGTTCGCTCGTAATCCATACATGTTTGAACGTACAACACAGGTGCGTATAAGCCGCAAGCGCGTTGCGCGCAATACACAGCAGTGTTGTAGCCGCAGGGAAAGTGTTAAGAGATGCTCTGAGCGATTGTTTGTTATTGCATAAAAAAATGATATATTTTTTGAGTTCCTTTAAATATTTCTATCTTCGTTAGTAGGTAGAGGATAACTTTAGGTAGTTAGAGGACAACGTCAATAGAAACAGTTAGAATCCCAGCGTGACGGATCTGTTACCAAGTTTCCACACAATTAATAAGCTTCGTACGGAAACATCCTCTCAAAGCGAGAGCATTCCTCGAATTAATTTGACACGCTGTTAGATAATTTATAACATCCTACGTTGGTTGATTCGCGAGATACCAAATTTATGTGCTAAATCCCACTGAGTAAGTACTGTGGTGCACGCAATTGGTCTAGTAACTTTGTTACAAAATACAAGCATTAGCGATAATGTGGCTTATATGATGGGCTTGTGTTTTGAATTGTTGTACATGTTGGAGATCCTGGTTCGAACCCAAGGCAAGTAATTTAGATATTTCTGTCCTATTCCTAAACATCAGTCACTTTCCTCATAATTAGGGATGTACAGAGCATAATACAATGCTGCTTCAATTCATATTAGTAGAGATATCCGTTAGTATCCAAAACGTCTGTTAGACTTTCTCAAACCGGCTTTAAAGCCTCGGAAAACGTTTCACGAGTGTCATCCATGGGGACCGAATGCTTAAAATGCTCCGCTAAATACGAAAGCACGCGCCGACATTACTTAACTTTCTCGATTATTTTGCGATCTATACTACGCGCGGGACATGCACGTATTAGATTGAATAATGACGGAAAACAGTGAGCAAATTTATCGGTATATATATTAATACGTATAAGTCTAACAAATAATAACAAAAACCAGATATTCGTGTGTGAATCGGAATCTTACGACTATGCTATCATAGCTTATTTGAATGAAAATTGAGAATGCGTATGTAGATTAGGTACCGAGTTCAATTTCACGTTACTTCTGTAAAACGTGGGAAATGTTTTGAAAATATCTTGTGTCTTCGATAATACCAATAGCAGTTATTTTTTATTAAAATCACAGGTGATAGTTTACATTTAGATAATTCACATAATATTATGTTAAGTTATTAAAGATTATGTCCACGCGTTACTAAATCGTAATCGGGGCAATAAAACCATAAAGTTTTTATTTTTATTGTATTAAGATTATAGAACTCATACAGGTTTATGCATTACGATACGTGTTCTATAAGCGGGCGTTATATTAATTTATGCAAGCATATGCATTCTGTACCCAGAACATCGATTTTTCTGTATATTTACAGCTCATAAATTTCAAATCCATATTGTTGTTAGGAATTGAATATTTGAGGTTATTAATTTTTACAGTTACGATTTACTACGAGATTTATTATTAGACTTAACGGTATGTTTACGATGTGTTTTATTTTCATAAGAAAATTTACACTTTTTGATCATCTTGCTAGTGTTAAAACTGACATTTAGAATGTTAAGAATTTGTTAGCTTCCGAAACGTATCCAAACATTATCTGCTATAGAATTCTTTAAATTACCGTGTCTTAATTTGGATGTCTATTCATTATTCGGAGGTACCTATTTATTATATTAAGTAGCTGTTGTTAGTTATTTTTAATATTGTAAGGTAACTGTAACTTTGAATGTTATAGTTATTAACCTAAACAGTAAGTGCCTATCTAAATAAAAAAGGAGGTACCCAATTTAACTATAATTCAAGAGTAAGGTGGCTGACAGACCCAAAGATAAAAACATAGTCAAAACCGTTAAATCTAGAATACTGAAATTCGCAGATAGATTCTTAACATAGCATTAGGAATAACTTTTAAAAATACCACCCCTAAGGGAGTACGTGTGAAAATTTGGGCTGAAAATTTGTATTAAAGCATGTTATATTGACTTCTACGTGACCAAAACCATAATATTTCATATAAAATATTGTAATATTCTTAGAGTTGTGAATTTTGTGAGAAATAAATAATTTAAAAGTGGGAACGCGTGCTAGGAACAGCAATTTAAATACAATATTCATTTGTTTTAACTTTTTCGTTTACACTCATTATTTAATATATATAAGGATTGATGATTAAATATGTTAAGTAATTATGGTATAAAAAACGCGTTCCGAGTAAAGCAAAAAAGTAAATAAATCTAAATAATGTGTGTTATTAGTCACACCTCTGAAGTGTATTCCTTAAATGCATACGCCTTTGAATATGCAATGAAAGAGGACAAACGGTATCTCTTAAAATAACGAAAACTTATATTTAGGATGTGTAGATCACATTTTTCATACCGCTTCGGTAAATTATTTAATATTACTCATTTAATTTTAAACGGAAAGGTTTGCAAGTTACGTTGCGAAAAAAACAACGCTTTGTTTTAATGCTTGTATTAATATTACTTATAAAATTTTCATACCGGGTGTCTTACATCGCTCATTTGGTAGAACATTGACGTAAGTGTACAATTTTTTTTAAAGAGGGCAGTACAAAGTGATATATTATTTTTGTGTTCATTTACAATGTTATTAAGAAAACTTGCCCATTTTCTAATCGAATCATCGCCAAAAACTCGCGTCTTTGTTTCTCTAAACGTAATTAAACTTTTTAAGAACTTCATACTTCTTAAAATATATATTTACGTTAATGTTGCACTAAATGAGCGATATGAAAATTGATTACTGCGGTTAACTCCAGTAAAATCTATTTAGTTCGCGACTGTACGCCGCGGTGGGACGAACGAGAGGCCGGAAGCCTGCGTCTTAAGAGCCATCTATCGCACATTTCTTGCGATTCTCTTGTTTTAAAGGAAACGAAACGCCACTGGTTTTGTAACCATTTTGGTTTGGGTACCCGCCAACTATTCGCTAAAGTTCATTTCATGGCTTAGTTATAGCTATTAGTGTGTGATCATTTTGGATGCTTTGACGTAAAGTGTGAGTACTGAGTAATTATGATTTGTTGGTAACAAGTAACGATGCAGTATTCAAAATGTTTAAATGTCGTAACAATTTACGTGCTAAAAATGTCTAATGACAGTTTCAGGTGACAATTTCGTACTTATTACCTAATTGATTTTATTAAAAAAAACATTTTTGTACATATGTTATCAATTGGTTACTAAACAATTATCTCTTACAAAGTCTTAAACTTCTCAAATTATTAAAACTTAAAGCTTATGTCCTCATTTACCTACTAGGTAATTATTTTGTAACTTATAACAAAAATTATAGTTGGTGCTATTTATTCGAACTTATTGTTAAATATCATATTTAAAATAATGTCATAAACTATATATATTGAAGAAAGATATAAATTATTATTATAGTTATGATGTAAAATTCTTTTAGGTGGGAACTACGTAAGACTTTGAAAATCGGCATTTTTTACGCAAACACTAGTTCTCGTTTCGAACCACATAAATCCACGAAAACCACGTTATAAAACATTTGAAATACTGAAAGCAGACGTGTACAAATATCTCTTAATGTTCGTAGCGCAATAATATAAATCAGAGTTGAGGATTTAGAATGAACCGAAGATGATTATTGAGCGCAATTAATATCTCTAAAGTAGGTACGTTACCCATATCTCAGGGGCGTTGCGACATCTTGAAAGTTACCTAACAGACAGAAGTGCGAGCGAGCTTAGGTTAGTCTGATTTTAAGCTAGAAACATATTGTGTCAAGAATTCAATGTGTTGTGACATGGCTCAGTTCGTCGCTACAAAGTTTGTAATACCTACGTGCATAATTCTATTCGGCATATATATTTTGGATTAAAATCGCCATAAAACGCTCAGTATATTTCTAGCTTTATGTTATTTAGGAAATTAAAATATATCTCCATATTTAATAATATATATGGATATGTAGATATATATTGAATGACGCATTGGATTTTGTAATGCAAGTGACAAACGAACATGCAATCTAACTGATGTTAAATGGTCACTACCGTCCATGGTCTGTAATCAACTCATACAAAGAAAAAGGATCCGACTTCAAGTCGATCACATATGCATTGCCACTTCTGAGAACTAAGATGGTCGACTAATTTCTAGTTAAATCTTGGCTTTTTACTTACGAACTAACATTTTAGCAAAATAGCAGATTTTCAGGAAACAAAAAATGATTTTCAATCGTACCATTCTTTTTTTCAATCTTTAATGTTTTGCTATCGGTATACTAAATAAAATCTGTATGTATATCTGTATGTCTGTGCACGCTAATCTCAGAAACGGTTTATCCGATTTAAATTCAGTTTTCAAGATTATAGTGTGATGGGCTTAACTAACATTTAGTGTATTTTTCATTTAAATCGGTTAACAAATAAATAAGTTATGTTAATTTATGTAACACGTGAACAAAATAATAGGTATCTTTTTAAATTTATTTCCGGTTAATCTTAATCAGTGTACACTACTCAGAGCAGGTGTCGTAGAAAACTGTCGCTACTAGGGATTAGTAGGGATGCCAATCAAACTGTTTAATTTTAAAATAGTATTATAATTTCATTTCGCTCCTTAATACTGATTACATTATCATTAAAAAGGATTGAAGACACTTGAAGTCAAAGTCAAAAGAAAGAAGTGAAAGAAGATTTCATTGTCAAAAAGTATCTATATAACAGTATATAAAAACGTATGTAAAAAGTAAACGTGAAAACTTAAATATTACAAAATTGTTTTTTTATAAAGTAATGCCTTCTGTTAATTCTTCTGAAGTACTATTTTAAGTTTCCAACTTGAATGTACTTTATTTTTCATATGGCAACCCTTGTGGCGACACAGCGACATCGCAATGGCAACCCACATCGACATTTACCGCGTTACAACGTTTCCCCGGCGCACGAAATGTATTAATTATATTTAGCAATTAAACTGGAACATCAAAATGTTTGGCGGCGACACGCGACATTTCTTCATATTCGCATTTCTCTACGCAACCAACTATTTATCTAAGCCGATTCCTTGTTTATTTTTGTTCGTATTACGCAACCTGCAACGATTTTGTGTTATTAATATTGATTCCATGGATTACATATCATCAACATGTAATCTACGAAGTAAGCTTACTTTTGCGTGTTTTTTATGAATAAAGACGCAAATCTGTATTGAATCCATACGATGGATAACGGTAACAGCCACATGGACATCTGTGACCATATCAAAGAAGAGTCCCTTGTGAAATCGTTCACAGCTTTAACTGCTCCTAAGGACCAAGATGGTCGCTTCATGTTTATGTAATCGGAAAACTACACCTTTCCAGTAAAACGCTTGAATTGCTTCTTGCTAATAAGTGTTGCGGTGGTGTAGAGTTTCTTTACTTCATATAGAATCTTTAACCATGGGTAGAACTTAAAAGCCAAAAACAAATACTAATGACAAACAGGACATAATTTACAAAATGTATCATAGTATTTCAAGCATTGTATGTATATTCATTGTTTTCTTTTTAAATCAAATTCATTGTTTTTTAACTGATGAAGTCGATTTATGTATTTTGAACTGACTTAAAAACTAGAAAGTTCACGATTAGATTTTACATTTTTTATGATTGATACCACATAACTGTCATATATTACTCAATTTGGGAAATTCTTTTTTATTTGAATAGGTACACTTCTGGTTTCGTCAATTTTAATTTTCAAGAAAAAATATCACAACAGTGGAAAAATATAGGATGACATTGTATTGAAGTTAAATTTAAATTAGAACTATGTATAAAGATACAAAAAATACATTTGAAAGAAATTAGCGTCTTTGAGGATACAAAACAGAAAATACAATTTATTTTAATAAAATTTTGTTACTGTTGTATTAAAATCTATATTTACGTTTTGAGTTGTGTTTAAGATACATAAACATCAAATAAAACGGTTAGTACTATTCAGTTGCAGAACAGGTACACAGGAAATTATATTATAAGCAATATCTTCTAAGTGAAAGTTGTTTGAAGTCCTTAGGGTTACGTGATATAGTGACTAAGACGTAATTTTTATTGCAACATAATTATTGTTATATTTCGTTATGCCCACACGATTATATAATCGTTTAACACGTTGACTGCGGCGCGGATATATGACCGGGTGAGTATTGCGGGATGCGGCACTAAACTGGAGCTTATTTGATTAGACTGAAGATACGCCGACACATTACTAAAATATTGTATTTTTAGCATCTGTGTATTATTTTCGGATACACAGACGTAATGTCCGCCCCCAGTCTTGTAGAGCCGATGTAAAAATAGCACTTTTGTTCGCTTGTAATCCATACAAATTTGTCTGTACAACACAGGTGCGTAGGAGCCGCAAGCGCGTCGCGCCCAGAATTACACAGCAGTGTTGTAGCCGCAGGGAAAGTGTTAATGCTTGTAGGCGTATTTTATTGCAAGAAAACAAAACAGGCCATATTGACCGCGAGTCAGCGACGGATTCTTATGTTGTACTTCTTTAGGCGCGTTAGGGTAAAATGATGAGAGTAAATTTTTACGACGCGCACACCGTCACGAAAATCCGACACCATAAAATTAGCTAGTTGTGTAGTAACAACGTTACTGTTTATTCGATAAATAAGTGATACACAATTAAAAAATATATATTTATTGATTGTAGATGGATAAAAAATATTGATTTATGTTAATAATGATTTAATCTGTGACAGAGAATGAATGGAATCAATGCCTTAAATACTTACGAAGAAGCAAGAAGTAACTACTCACGCACGTACAAGTAAACACACACGTTTTTTATTATCAATTTCAGAAAAGATTATCAATTATTATCAATTTCTTGAGCAAGCATTTTACAAGTTAGCGCTCAAGAAGAAATGATTGACGAAATTTGCAGTTGGCTCGTCGATTAATAAGGCTGTGATTGCTTTTATGACAATCTTTAAAGACATTTATTAGACCCTTGCCAGCTTACACTACATGTTTATGTTACACGAAGTGAAGTAATTTCATTCCGATAGAAAGGTGTGGTTACCGGTTCACATGAGATGACGATCTTAGTCCTCAGAATCAATGCATCTGTGATCCACTTCTGATCGGATTTTTGTTCTATATAATTTGTTTACACACCCATGGTGAAAGTGACTACTTGATGTCAGGAAGACTGTATATTACATAGTTTGTTGAATGCTTCAATTTTACGAATACCTAAACACTTCGCTATAAGGTGACTTAAAAATATAACTATTCTGCTATTGGACAGGTTTCCTCTAAGATTCAGAAAGGTTAAGCTATACTCTGGTATGTTGGTCGTATGAAGGTTTGGAGACTTCAGAAGTTCAAACACGTTTAAGAATATTTCGGAAATCTTTATATCATGTAGGTTTTACAATTAACACTTTCCCTGGGGTTTACAACACTATGTAACACCTGTGTTGTACTTACAAATCTGTATGTATTACGGGTGAACAAAATTGCTGTGTTTACGTTGGCTACAAGTCTGGGGGCGGACATTACTTCTGTGTATTCGTAGATTATACACAGATGCTAAAATACAATATTTCAGTGAATTGTCGACGCATCTTCAGTTTTAGGGAAATGAGCTCCAGCTTAGGACCGCCTCCCGCAATGCTACACTTTCAAGCAAGGCGAACATCTTAATCCTCACGAGTAGCAACGTAGCTATGTTCAAGCTCAGATAACATTTCAGTCGTATTTGTGGCTGTACGTGGATGTCTATGCGCTGCGACTACTTAACATCAGGTGGTGTGGTTTGCATGCTCGTTTGCTCTTCTCACATGAAAAAAACGCTGATCCGATCTAATATGAGCGTGCTAAAATGTTAATTAAATAATTGAGTTAATATCCTGACGTTTTACCTAATTAACCACACGTACTGTGATTTGAGCGACGTTCCGTAGTAATGGAATTTAATAGGGCTATGTTTTCATTCGCGGTGCGCTAATAAATGATTTGATTAGACAGCCGTACCAATATTTTTGGATCACTTACGCGCGAGCGACGGGTGTGTACGTCAGGGATAGTGTTGCCATGTAATGTTTTTTGCGCTGGACATTTTTAGAAGACGAAAAAGAATTACAATCAAGTACTTGTCCGCCTATTGTGTACAAAGTTGTGAAATTTTGTAAATGTTTGTATCCTATTTCATGGTATGCAATAAAGTATATTCTATTCTATTCTATTTGTTGATATGAAATTTATATCTTTTATCGTGGTAAATAATGTATGACGGCAATTTTAGTAGTAGCTATATACGAAAAAATATGAGCACATTTTCTACCAAAGAAGTTTTGATGTATAAGATTTTGATTTACAACATACATTTACATCTTTATATATATAGATTGCGTTTACCACATCGTTGTTACACTTACTCTTGTATAGGCGTATAGTTCGTTATAACTCTTCCATAAGTACTAAACTATTATTTTTGTTAGTCTTCCTCTTTAGAAAGTTATTCTTTACAGTTGTTCATGATTACTATGTGATTATTTGTATATGACACTAAAAAATAATACTTTCGGTGTGTTTTATTTTAATTATTACTAGCTATGCCCACAACATCGTCCGCGTTTATTTTATACATTTTCAAAACATGAAACAACCTACGCAATGCATCTAGCCATTATTTAATTTCTTGCCCAATTTATAAAAAAAACTTAACTTATAATGCACCAAAACCTTTACTGTTGTATAAAACTGAGAAAACCCGTCCAGTATTTATGAATTTATCGCTTATAGACAGACAGATGCGACGGAAGACTCTATTTTACAATATTTATATGTATAGATATTGATTTACATTTTAATATTTATTTAATTATGCAATTTTATTTCCGTGTCATTTGTTCGTCATGGTAACCCTGGTCGCAAAGTTTATCTGATTCACAGCACGTGTTAGGATTCGTTGTCGAAAAAACGGATGGTACGAGTAAGTATTCTTTTTATACCACTGAACGGTAAAACTAACCTAGATCTAAGAACTAGTCAATCTTGATTAAGCTATACTTTTTGTGTCCGACGTAAGACTTTTTGTTCAACGTTGATTTAATCTACTGTAATATTTTAATTAGTAATTATCAATATGCTATATTATACTATACTATTTGTTTCACTTTTAAATGAGAAGAGTGTAAAGTGTGCATGAGTGCTATCTGATGTTAAGTAGTCGTTGTAGCCAATTTACATCAATATTCAACCTTAAACAGGATTGAGGTCGTTCTTAAGATACCTAGATGCGCTGCTACATCTGAGGAGTAAGAAGATAGCCTCGCTTCAAAGTGTAACTGGCAACCGCACATCTCCAAGCTTCACGGCTTTAAGGTGGTAGAGCCGGTAGAGCTCGCCCGGGGCGGCTCCACCGCCATCCTCATAACCCGCCGTAAAACGACATGTTCTTCATGTATTGTGTTTCGGATGAGGAAGTATGGTTGCCGGATACACATTATTGGAGGCGACATCTTACTTCTCAAGAGTAGAAACTCATCCACGTCCATCCTTAAATAGAACTTCTGTTCTATTTGAGATTGGACATGGTTTTCCATGGGCTGCAGTGACCACTTAAAATCAGGTGGCCTGCATGCCCGTTTCTTACCCTTTCACAATAAAAAAAACGGCGGATTCTGAAGGCAACGATGGTACCTACCCCGTCGAATTATAGTTCTACCACCTATCAAATATACTTGAATGGATTCATATAGTTATTAAATTGGGTTTGAACATTGAAATTCTTGATATACATTTAATTTAAACTAAAATCTAGTCGTAAACATATCGCGCTATAAGTAAAGGAAATTTAAATTCAATAACATTAAACGCAGATACCTACTATAATTAGACAGTTTTTTTTAACTCCCGCAAATCTGTTCGCGCGAATATTCTATAATTAACATGCAATAAAATTTCAGTTGCGGAGTGTCGGTGTTAGACGCGTTTTATTATTAGACAGGTAGTTGCTTTTTCGGGTTTTTAGATTAAAACGTGTTTCTTTTGTACCTATACAATACAATAGGCTTATTATCGATTAGGTACAATATAACGCACAAATATTTAAAATATAACCAATGAATGATGTACGAATACTAACTACATATTATCGGAAAACCGTATTAAAATGATAATGTAAAAAAACATAGGTCTATGTAGGTAATATCGGATAACTGTTTTGAAAAGGTACCGAAAAATATACCGAACAGTACCTTCCTCTTGAATCACTCTGGATATTGAAGAAAACTGCATTAAAATCCATTGTGGAGTTTAAAATTTTGATTGCGGCGCTCATAAATTACATCGAGTCAGTATTGCAGGACGCGGCACTAAACTGGAGCTCTTTTCTCTCGACCAGAGATGCACCGTAAATTCAAAGAAATGTATTTTTTATCATCAGTGCAGCATCCACGAATACACAGACGTTGTTTTCGTCCGATGTCTTGTAGTGTCGACGTACATACAGCGCTTTTGTTCGCCCGAAAACCATACAGATTTGAACGTACAATACAAGTGTATACAAGCCGCAAGCGCGTTGTACCAAGAAAAACACAGCAGTAATGTCCGCCTCAGGGAGTTAAGATATCTTTAGAATGATAGAAAAATACTGTTTCATATTTATAGTATGCGAAGATTGATGTTAATTACTTACTGTTACAAGCCGTATTGTAATCTTCGTCTTTTTGCATATATGGCGTGTTGTCCTCCATGGGTGGGTAGGGCACGAACCGGGGCAGCATGAGGGAAGGGGCGGGGGCGGGGGAGCGATGCCTTGTGAGGGTCATGGGGGCGCCGGGGGCCAGAGGGGGCGGGGGGCGGGCCCGGGCCCGTGGAT
>DWON01003790.1:0-17381 GCA_018251015.1 Phocides pigmalion okeechobee | reverse complement strand
TGCTTGTTTGCTACTCTTCTCACATAAAAATAAGACTCTGTAAAGGATGAGTGAATCATAACTATTGTTTTAAGTCTATTAAAATCACTTTCCTTTCGAAGTATTGATAACCAACCAGGATATCAACGCTGCGGCCTCATCCGAAAGGTACGTAGTTCAAATCCGCAATCCTACTATTTTTATAAGCTAGTACGGTTTTGGTAGACCCTTTTATCCACGATTCCGATCTTTCACAAGAAGAATGCCAATCCCTAACACAATTGATTGTAACCACGTAAAATTTCTACAGCACATTGCGCTCGTTTATAATTAAAGGAAACACGAATTTTAAGAATGTAAGATTTTGTATATGTCGGAGAGGTAAATAGTATGGGAATTATATTGATAAACGAGCCGCAAGCGTTATCGGGGTAAGATGGCGCTTCGACAGAGTCTAGGTGGCGCTGTGCTCGGCGGAGTCGCTTATGGAACGGCAAACCGCTGTGCGAACAACACGTCTAGGAACTATCTTACGTCTCTTTGTTATAATAGTTCTTTAAAACAGTGATTTGTGAACAATAACTCGGTTGAATGACTTTCATTTCTTTGTTAGTCGCCCGTATACCCACATTTTGCCTACAAATAATGTCTGAAGATGAAGATACCCATTTCTAATCGACCATCTGACTCCGACATATATGATATCCTGTGTTTATAGACCTTCAGTTAATAAATGCCATGTGTGAAGACGACGGGCTAATTCTTTTCAAACTGAGAGGAGAACTTCTTAAATAATAGGACGGTAGAATCGTCACATCTTTCCTAAAACACTAACTTTCAAAGTAAGCTTAAAATAAACCTGTTTTAAGAGACGGTAGTAAGGTCATTTACACTCTAAAATATTAATTACCTTCTACTTTCCGTAACAAGACTAACGTATTTCCTTAAAAAGACTAACGTAATATCTCTAATTTCAATAACCATATATTATCAAACTTCACAAAAATTGCTCGTGTCTCCTCAAGTTTGATGTATAATATTCAAATTTCAGACAGATTACTGGTTTCAGGTACTGAATGCCTAAGTAGAGAACGATAAGCCGCTTATCTGCTCAAACATTAGAAATTTTTGACCGTTTTAATTATAACTTGAGCATACGTCAAATACATTCAGGTTTAATGAATTAATTAGCGAATATCAACTTTTCAATGATTTAAAGTATGAAATTGTATTTCTGAATCTTTTCAATAATTTTTTTATGTTAAACTTTACAAATGAATCGTAATATAATATACCTGTAATAGGATAGTAATTAGCCAAATATAAATTATGGTAAATATGATTACTTTTCAGCCATCCCAAATGGTTTAGTAATTTCCAAAATTCAGTGCAAACATAGAGAGAACAACAGACACAAGTACAAAATGACAAACTCGACTAAATCTGAAAAAAAAAAAACAAATTGACTAATTGCCAAACTGGAATGCTGACTAACGGATAGGAAGCAAAACGAACAAACTGACAAATTTGCAATCCGTCTAACTGATAAAATATGAAATTTATAAAAGTACGAGGGAAAATAAAATACGAACAAACATAAACAAACAGATACTGATGAACGTACAAACAAATAAACTAACAAACAGTCTGACAAATTGAGTAAGGAATAAAGGGGAAAAGTCAAACTGACAAGCGGGCAAACAGACGAACTGACAAACAAACATATTGATAAAGAAAATGCAACACTAACAAACCCACAAATCTATAAACGAAAAACAAACAGACGGACGGATGGGCGAAAAATTATACTTACTTACTTACTTAAAAAAATAGAAAAATATATATACATACAATAACCTATATACAGATATAGTACCACGTTTGAACGACGCTGCTGGTGACAAGAGGGCTGTCTCATATCTCGCACAGAGAATTGCGATTGCTATCCAGCGCGGGAATGCAGCTAGTGTTCTTGAAACCATGCCGCATGGGCACGGACTCCCTTTAAAATGTTTAGGTTAGGTTTTTATTTTAATTAGTTTTAAGATTTTCATCATTGTATATTTGAAAAATAAAATATGTTTTATTATAATATTTAAGGTATTTCAAGTCAGGTTTATAATTATTATTATTTGCTTTTCTGAAGTTATTATCATCGTTGACATTACTGTTTCACTGCCAGACAAGGGTCACCTCTTAGAATGCGAAAGATATTCCATAATCAACGGTGCCATTTGCAGATTGGTAGATTTCACATACCTTTTAGAACTATATTAAAAATACTTTAGCTTGCTGGTTTTCTCACGATTTTTCACTGCCCGCAAGAAACGCCTATTTAATAAAAATCAATAATCTATATATATAATAAATTTGTCTGATCGTTGATCTCAAACAATAATAGTGTACTTTACTATCATGATATTTTTATTTAAATTTTTATAGGATTTTGAGGTCTTACTGACCTCACTCATAACCATCACCTCGTAGTGTTTCGTTTTGGAAATAATCGGCGAATATCTCAAATTCTTCTAGGTTTTCCTAGAAAACGTACTTAAAAATGAATGTTTTTGTGGCTCGACGATCGCTTGATAACCCTATTTTGCTTAGATTTATATTATACAGTACAAAACGGGTAACTCGAAAATGCTCACGTGTTCCCTCTAAGTAGAGTCTGGTGCGTCTGTTATTTTTAAACTAAATTTGTTCAAGACTTTGTCCAACGGTTAGCACTTTCATCTGTTAAATCCTTTGTAAAGCCGGTTGTTTGATTTCGAGAGGAATATTTCGGAGATAAATATCCTAGATACGTATAGATTTACGTCATATTTCGATTTTTATTAGCCTTTCAATTATTGTATGTACCTTGTTTTACATATTTGCAGTAAAACTTTGCGATGTTAGTACACAATTTGTGGCGGCAAATAACTGCAATTTACAAGATGTTAAATGGTAACTGTCCATAACTTCTTAACAAATATCAAGTAGCATTAGGCAGTGGTAGCTTAGTTGTGAAATTCCCGCCTCTAACACGGTCCGTGGTTCAAATCCTCGGCCTCTGATTTTTCTAAGTTGTGTGCCTGTTAATAATGTTCATGCCTGTTAATAATTCACTATCAAAGTTACTGATATTAATAAATATCCTTTGACATATAATGAAGACATCGTGAAAAATCTACAGGCTTAAGAGCTTTCTATAAAATTGACATGTGTCTAATCCGCACTTATCCAGCGTGGTGAACAATGCCCTAATCCATTCTCCCTCTGAGAGGAGACTCATGCCCAGCTGTGGGATAATTATAGCTTGATATGATAATATTGTAGTCTGTCAGATGATCAGAGATCATCTCATTCCCATGGTTATTTGTAACCAACTCTGCGTAAAAGTAAAATACTGCCTGAAGTTGATTTTAGTTGGGTTGTTTATCCGTTTTTTTTTCGACCTGAAATGTTTTCCTTAGTACCCGTTATCGTGGCAGCTATCCCGGGCTATATGGGCTTTCCAAACGCTAAAAACCCGTCAGTGACCTTCTTCTATGCGTATAGAGAACACCAACATCACGAGACCTACTTGTTGTTTAGCTACTCGTGAGGATTAAGATGTTCTGTCCATTATGCAAAATCAACGTACACTTTGTTATTAAAAACAACTTTTCACTCTCACTAGATATGGGCGTGTGGTACCTCCTTGGTTCTGCCTATCAATTTCTAATTCATATACTTGAGATCCATCAACATAACCTAGTCATTTATACAAACGAAAATATACGATATAAATTGCGAATAGATGAAATCGTACCTAGACTGAATGGTCTTTACCAGGTCACAAATTATAATTTCGTGTTGTTTACAAAGAATCTTTTTCAATGATCCAAACCAAGGTAAATAGAGATTATATCGCGATTATATCTAACAGTACCTCATTGTTTAAAGAACATTTAATTGTCCTAACGATGACGAAAATGTATAGATTACTAAGCCAATAGACAAAGCGAGATTTGATCTTGGCAAACGAGGAAATAATACACAGAAAGACCGCTGTGTATAAACAGAATATATCGATTACTTCCTATGTATGGATACCTATCATGTACCTATTGTTAGAGCCTTCAAATGTTTGATAAGAGAAAAAACGTACTAAGCGATAATTCGAAATTAATTAAAAGTATTGATCCTGACGCCGTATTGTGCGATTGCTTTTGCAATTTGAATTAAAAAATGTTAAATGGCTCTTTGAAAAAAATACGATGTAATATGTACGAGTAGATAATATAATTTTCATAGACACTTCTTGATTTGCTTTTAATAGATGTAGTTTTTCTTGTGAATAAAAAAAAGCGGTCATTAGGATATGGGTAGTTGTAACAAAATTGATTGTTATTGAAATATAGCAAAAATATAGAGAATCATTAATAAATACATTTATTTTATTCTTCCACTGTCCCGGATCATGCCGTTTGCCGTCACGCCATACAAGTTTTACCTCCAAACCGTGAATAGATGATTTATATAAAAAAGTAACTCAATTAAAATCCTTAAACAAACATATTTCAATTATTTTTAAACAAGGAGCGTATAATTGTGAAGAGATTCCGCGTTTATTAATAAAATCGATTTGAGTTTTCTCTTTGTGTTGATCGTGGGAAATAAGTAACAATAGGGAGAGAGCTCTCAGGTTCACTGGCGCCCTGGTACGCCATGAAGAAATCGTGAGACCCGTGGGACAGCGCATCCACTGTTACTGTTTAAATAGCTTGCACTCGATCTAACGCGTGACGGCATTCGTACCGGTTTCAACTGTACTCGAAACATAATGATGTTATATATTAGATTTATTATTTCCTTGTACGTAACTGTACGAAGAAAATTCTTTAATTATCAACTTATTAATGTGTAGACGGAAGCTAAAGTAATTAATTATATTGAATTCCTACTATTTTTCTGTTATGATATTACGAAGTAGTTTAAGTAAGCGAGGAATTAATCTATAATAATCGTTAAACTGCACTTAAATGAACTTTTTAACATACTCATAGAACTCTTTTTGCATTTCACTATGCATCTCTTTCCCCTAGCATTTCTTAATTAACTCGAATTCCATAAAAAAAATGGATAAACTTAAGCAACGTACGACGCGGTCGGAAGTTGGATGGGAAGTGGCATTTGAGTAGTAGGTTGATCCCTGTTGCTATTTAGATGATAGTCGTAACAATTTGTCGAAATTCAAAAAAAAATCCATGGATAGTTTAGTTAATATCCAGAGCATTCAGCAACATTGGGACAAGGTTATGTATTATGATCTAGGCGTCTCCCAATCGTGGGGTCCAATGGGACATAAAAAGCATAGCGACCGTATATTATTATTATTAAATTAAGATTTTCTGCAATACTGTTGATGCCAATCTTGATTAAAACGTAGGAAGAAGAATATACTATACTAGCGACCCGGCCCAGATTCGCGCGTGTAAAAGAATTTTTATTTTTCTTAACAATTAGAAACATCTATTTCGAACGACTCAACTGAACTGAATTATATTGAATTTAGCTATTTATTTTCTCGCCCAATTTACAAAAAACCTTATGCATATTATTATGCATCAAAACCTTCCTCATGAACCTCTCAACCTGTTGAGGAGAATCGTGAGCAATGCGTCCGGTACTTTTTGAGTTTATCATGAACAGACTGGGGACTTTTTTCATAGTATTTATCTACAATCTACTATCAGGTACCATCAGGTACATTGAAGTGCTAAGCTCCATATTACTAACGTTTAAAAGGGACGTTTCAATTACATACCTGTTCGTATTTTAATGGCGACTCTTCCTAGTACGGTCGTTAAGCAAATTGTATTCTACCGGCGTTAGTATTGCCTAGCCTAGACCTTTCCGACAAACATCTTGAGCTGAACAGTGAATCATCACTTGCCTGTCTATATAACTGTTATCAAGATTTAATCATCCGTTAACTATTTTATGTTAAATCCAATCAAATTAATTAATTATTTTTTTCTGTAGTTTTTTTATTGGTACAATATGGGGGTAATCTTTAACTACAGCTAAAAGATAAATGAAAACATTTTTAGGAAACCATTTGGTTTTTTTTAAATGAAAAATTTTGATGTTGATGTTTTTGGTTTAGTGCGAACTTTGCGTAATTATAATTGAATTGAAAATACGGACTTGAACGATATTATCATTCATCATAGTATATCTTGGTTTATCTCTCTACGGGATGCTTATTTAATTAAGTATAGTATATAAATTCTGATTTACATTCAACTAGGTATTTCCAGGTAATATTTTCTTTTCAAATATTCATTATACTAGGGAATGCATTAGTTCGAATAAAATAGATATAATTCATATTATAAAAATTAACCGAATTGAGAATCTCCTTGTTTGAAGTCTGTTAAAATTTAGTAAAATTAACAAAAATTTTGTTAAGCGAATCAACTCATTCAATTGTATAAAAGAAAAAAAAATAGAACCCACAAGTTGGTTATAATGTAAATTGTGTAATAAAATATTAATTGTCGATTTTAATAAATTTAACACCTTTTAACACGAGCATAATTCAGATTAACAACAAATATAAATATCGTACGAATTTTTAACGAGGCGAGAGAATACAAGCGTAGCTTAGTTTAGGTATAACATATTAGTTTACGTATCTACCTGCCCACATCCTACATACATACATTAGCATCCTAAGCAGGCTCTAAGTCGGCCGTGAACTTCGTGTGAACGAACGAGCGGACTGAGTGAACTAGTGTGAACGAACTCATTTAGGAGTCGAAATGGTGTCTCAATCGCTCGTTCCGTTCAGACGTGACTCCCGCGGTCTTTGGTTCTTGTTGCCAATATTTTCTCGCTTCCCAATCGTATATCGGACTTCGACGGCGTTGCGGGTGACCCCGGGGCTCGCCAGTCACGCTGCACGTTGGAGCGAAGTAATGCCACTGTCAAAACAAACATTACGCCGACGCCTTAAGCTTTACTTCCTAATAGGAGTTATATTTTAATTTCTCGCCGATAATTATGCGGTAATAAATGCAGGATGGTTAGGTTTATGAATTTATTAGAAGGCTGTATTTTGTTATTTATCTTTAAGGTATTTAGCAGTGAACAATTAAAACGTATTATGTCTCTCTGTGACAGTGACTCTTCCTCAGTGGTGGAAGAGGTCTAGAATGTATATAACTTGATGAGCCAAGCTACTTCTGTGCGGATTGAAAAGTATGAAAATCTTAGAGCATACTAAATGAAAAAAATCAAATTATATATGTTACATACATCATATAAAAAGTAGAGCACAGTAACTTATGAATTATCACCAATATCGTAAGGAAATAATAAATAATACGTACATTCCAACTTAGTTCGCACATTTTAATGTCTGAATACTAAAATGGGGTTATCACATCCTTAAAAGTAGCAAACTACAGCAATATCTGCCATTATAAGATAGAAATTGGAGCAAAGACAGCATCTACAAACGTCCATAATGCATAAATAAAATTAACTTCAAGATAACTCCTTGCTCGACGAAGCCTAGGATTTAATTTATTTTATAATACAATAAGGTTAAATAAATTGAGATGCCGTGCTCACTGCGGCAGTATCGTTAGATTAACGGGCACGATACCGCGTCACGCATGCAAAATATATATGAACAATTTGACATGATTTTGACTCGCAAGAGCGAGATAGCAATAATAACAAATGACGTCATATTTTAACTTTCCTATACGTAAGATAGTTTAAAGTACAAAATAATGTTTTACCTTCGCCTTGAAAGTGATTAAATCATAATTTCAAAAAAAGAAAGTTCTACCAGAGAATAAGTTAATGATTTTACACAGTTTGACTCAAAGAGAGAGATAGATACATACAACAAATGACGCCATACTTCAATTTTCTCGAGACAGGTTCTACGAAGCTTGTTTTAGTTATAGCTCAAAAGTTACTATTAAATCATTTCTACTAAAGAGAAAACTTTTTGATAAATATTACATCGTACATTATGACTACATATTAAACTATAAAACGTTAAACTTTATGATTTAGATATTATATAAAAATATGAATTTACAAGATTGAATTTAAGACAACTTTTTTTTATTTCGTAATAGAATTTATTAACTAACAGAAGGATAGATGTACCTTATAATAAAAAATAAGGTTGATTAATCTACTCAAATTAAGATCTTTCACACGACTTTACAGCCACTAGCGCCCTTTACAACTGATACTTTTTCCCTTAGAAAGATCATTTGTCACTATTAAAACGAGGCGCACGAATGCGTCGTCGTTTATTCCGCGGAGAAACAAAACGACTGAACAAAGAGCTATCTAATCCGTTTATTCGTTTATTCTAAGCTAAGGCACATTCGGGCATCAATCACTCCGTTTGAAACCACTTGGCCGTAATCTCCTCGCACCGTGTGAACGCGGTCAGATGTTGCTCCGACCGATCTATATTTTATAGACGTTGCAACAGTCCTGAGGAACGAGCGGCCGAAGGAATGGCGAATTGTACTTTCGTTCCCACCTAAAACAGCTACGCTATTCTTGTGTATATCTATTGCATTTTTTTACTAAATCGCGTGTAGTTTCAGGATATCTTATTGTTATTTAATGATCGTTGCACTGATAGTCGTAAGATATCTGTTTCCGGGTCGGCAGGGATTGTTTTTGGATTATTTCAAGAACAACAACATATGAACGATGAAGGCAAATATTGAAAGAATACTTATACTCGTATAACTGAGAGTTGTACATAAAATCCCGGTGTAAGTAGTCTACTAATCAGCAGTTGCTTACAGGGGTAAACTATGTTAATATAATCCATCTCATTCTGTTGTCGGCGCGGTTGGCAGGTCGTTTACACATGATACCTCAGGTGCAACCCATCTGCCAATTTCGAGGAGGATTCTTTAGTTTTATTTAAATACTAATATAATTTTATTTTAATTAGTTACAGATAATCACTCCACGAATTTGTACCCTCTTATTTAAATATGAAACGATTATCTTAGTTCTCTCATTTGGCAACGTATGTGTGATCGTCTTCAGTGGGAATCTGGTAGAATACGCAATTGATTACAGACCAGTGACCAATAATAATCAGGTGGATACTGTCAGCTCATTTCTTACTTCAATTTTATAGAAAAAAAGAGAATGCAACAAATGTCTACAAATATCTACAAGTGAAACAGGTAATCGTTACTTACGTACTTGGTCACAATAATTTGAAGTTTTTTACTGGAATTTACCTCCTCCCACATGTTAAGGAGACGTTTTTTCCACCTCATATGACGTGTTCATGCATGGAAAAACTATTTTAAAATGAGTGCCAAGATTAAATTGATTTCAATGAACTTTTAATAGTTAACGTCTGTGACTAATGTCTTTGACTTCTTTTAAGTTTGCATACTTCAAATTATTATGATAATATTTAGTTGCAAACGGGTTTGGCCGCCTTGTTAACTCCATTAACACAATATAATAATAACCATGACATAACATACCAATAATAAAACTCCGTGCGTTCGTTGTCGTGTAGAAATATGTTAGTACTTAGAGTAATGGACAAAGCAGGATATATAACCGATCAAGTACGAGTTGGCCTCGCGCATAGAAGCTTCCATACTACCATATAATTTGACACACATTGAGAATGGGGCCCCGAATCTCTGGTAAAATAGCTGTCATTTTTCGAAGTTATGGGCCTCTCAGAAATTAGTGATCGTCTTCTTATGGTCAAAGGAAAAAACGGGAGGAAATCAGCTTTCCCCAGATTTGCTTGAAACGAGGTATGACGGCATAACAGAGCACCGTGTCGTTTGCTGTCACGCAATACTAACAGGCATGGCTATTAATCGCGTCAATAGATGTTTCGTATATATGTTTTTAGATTGATTATCCCAGCGAAACGATAGACAAACCACCTGATGGAGTGCAATCATTACCTGTCGACATTTGCACCACCAGAAAAATTGCTAATGGATCTCCGGTAATTAATATAAAAAATTGCCTTAAAAATCTGGACTTAGTTTTTGAACCGCGTAGTTACATCACTACTTTCACCTGCAGCATCTTCAAAGCATAATTAAATCGAAAATTTATTACAACCGTTTGGCAATTCTAACACATTAGTTTAACAAAGAGAAGCAATCAATTACTTGAAGATACGATCCGCTATAATTAATGAAGTTGGGCTCTTCGATAATTAAGCTACAGGAAAGATGGCCCACATACAACTTGCTTAGTAAATACACGTTCGGTATGTTATAACAACAGTATATCGTAATATGTATAATTATGAAGCCTCTACAAGTATTACGCTTTAAAGACCTCGACAAATTATATAAGGTATAATCTGTAAAGCGTATTTTACGGATATTGTTATGTATTCCGATGATTATAACTTAAGATTTTATGGACGAAAATATTTATATTCAGTGTGTTTACTTGTTAGAGATAGGGTCGAATGGATAAATTTGCAATATCATTACTGAGTATCAAACATTTGTAAATGACGAATTTATAAGTTCAAAAATATGTTTCCTGTGAGATTGTATTTTTAAATACATTTGTTGTAGATTTCTTATTATTTTTGTGAGTTAGAGCCAGAGTAGTTAAGCTGGATTAGCCAAAGAGCGTACAGTCTGTGATATTAAGTAGTTTTTACATCTCATGGATGTCACCGACACAACGGTTGTAGATCAATTTTAAACAGAACCGCCTCTATTAATTTCAGTGTAACTTTTGCCACCGAAACAAGAACTATTTTAACAATTATTTGTTGTTGCCGACTAAATTACATAACAATCGTCCGACTTAGTCCTTCGAAGTTGCAATGCAGTTGAAATTCAAGTACAATTGTAGTGCTATATATAGTTGGCTATATGCCCATGGGAATGAGTGACATCTGATAGACTGCGTTCTTATATAACGTCCTAATTTAATTAAAATAAAACAAAATAACAGGACTGACTGTTTAATGTTAGGCAGTTCTTTTATTAACAACATAAGCTTTGGGATACATGATACAATAGGATACGAAGCGATACGATACGATGCGATACGATACAATAAGATGTGATATAACGAAATATTTCTTTGACACATAACTAAACGGTACAAATAAGTACATTACATACATACATACATACTTATCAAGGATAAAGTGCAATAAGCGTGAGAAGAAGTCATGAGAATATATGAGAAAAAGACAGACAAGAAGTAGGATATTTGGCATTTACGTCATACCAGCGGCTACGGGTTGGATAGTTCCACTGATGGCCTAAAATAAGCTGAAGTACC
This sequence comes from Phocides pigmalion okeechobee, assembly GCA_018251015.1. Classification (NCBI taxonomy): domain Eukaryota; kingdom Metazoa; phylum Arthropoda; class Insecta; order Lepidoptera; family Hesperiidae; genus Phocides; species Phocides pigmalion. The sequence continues at coordinate 6,077 of DWON01003790.1, read as the reverse complement.
TGTCGATTCCAAGTAGGCGAGTCATATGCAAGGGTCGGGTTCACGACCCGCATTACTATGCGCGCTAGCAGTAGGCACACGTCGAGACAGGTGGGAATTGTAGGTAACAGAGATGTCACGGATATGAAGTTTCGGATCTGGGTATGGATACGAATTTACAAAAAAATATTATACGGGTTTCAAATTCCGTGTAACCGTGCGGATAAACGCAGTTACGATACCGTAGATACGGTTACACAGTATCTGGAACTGTATGTTTTTTATAAATCTGTATTCATATACGGTATACGGTTAGGATCTTTGGATATTTTAAGTTACGGATTAGATTTATTTTTTACCTTTCACCCATTTGCTGGTGGAACTTCCAAAACTTCTTTCGGTTATGATTTCGGATCCATTTTTACTTCAGATACGCGAAAGTTTCGGTGTCGGTTACGTTTACGGAGACCCATAACATCGCTGGTAACGATTCTGGGAAGTGAGCCTACTGTGCGGGTCGGCTTACTTTACCTCTGACCAAATTGTTATCTTGTAGTAATAACGATTACAGATACATGTGTTTCACCCCGTAGGTCATGTTTGAGATTTTCAAACATTTGGTAGACCAGTGTTTGTTACCGTAAAGGCAGGTAGACTGCAAATATTCTGGAATTTCTGGAATATTTTCGTATTTACTGCTTTACTAATTGTATTGTTACATATAGTATTGTAGTAGGTAAATTATTAGTAGTACACAAAATACTATATTTAAGAAAGTTTTTTGTTATGGAGTAATTATGAAAAGAATTTATATCAATTGCAATTTAACCTTGATAATCAAATTTTTAAAGAAAATTCCGTTGGGGGGGGGGGGGCACATTTTCTTCATAAAAAGCTGATAGAATAATAGCTGTAAAATGGAACTATTATGACATAGAAATTAAATTTCTGAGGTAATTATATTTCTGTCTCAAACTGTGGTGTTTGATGTTTTTAAAAGCATTTTAAGGAGAATTTATTCAAATGGTGGCAACACTGGTATCCAGCGGTACTCCCGTAAAGGCCACTACCAGCTGCCTTAAGCAGCACGTTGACTAATAAATCCATCTTCCTTCAATTTACATACGACTTTTTGCTCGTTATTCTGATTAACGTCTTTCCAGAATAGCGGGTGTTATTGTAAAAACCGATTATATTCAAATTGCCTTACTTTGCGTGAGAATGGTGTCTTCTAGGTACATGCTTTCTGACCTACTTTCATCGTGGCTGCATTTATATCTAGAATTTCTTACAAGTCAATGATCATTTGGTAATGGAATAAATATATTTCTTGAAAATAAGTTCAGTTCTTTTTACAGTGTTATTTTTATTCCTGATTTAATATTAAGGGAACCTAAATCCATTGATTTTATTTAACAAAGATGTAATAAAAAATGATTCATATCATCAAAGATCAAATAGTTTCCAAGATTAGGTGTCATTTATAGACGAGATAGATGAGCAGTTTTTTGTCTATGGATTTACTAAATCTCAAATTTTGAAGCTTGCAACTCTGTAGTCCGATGACGCGGGAAAAGCTAGTCACATATAGGTGAACTAGTTTCCAATTCATATTTAAATATTGCTAGATGCTATATATTTACATATGTTTACATCACAATGACTTGATATAATCTTTAGCTTTATATTTCTGAAACATTTCTATATATATAGGGTCTATTCTTAAAGAAAATACGAGATTTGCGCTTTGGATTTTCCATAATATAGCATGTTTACGTTTACCGTCTTCTTAAATGTCATAGAATTATTTGAACCTGTTTTTTATTTTTTTCTATTCTATACAAATACACCGTTTTTGTACCATATTATTTTTGGTCAGTAAAAAACAAATTAATAAACATAATAGGATAAGATAGTTTTTGCATTTCAGTAGAAGGGTGTAAAGAAATTGTTTTATAAGTAACTACCGGCACCGGGTTTACTGTCAAATATTCTTTTTATTGTATGTTTCTCATATAAGTTACGATTTGTAAACCTAAGAAAGGCATGTAGAAAACATAAAATTCCTCGGTAATATTAGTTTAAAATTATAAGTGAATATAATGTTCAATACGCCACTATTTTTACTACTATACTATACTATATATACTATAGATGAATTCATTTTGAATTGTTATTTTGACATTCATTAAGTGTATGTAAATACCTTATAATATAATAATTTTTTTTTTCAGTTTTGTGCCAGAGGTTTGACCCGCGGACCATCGTTTAAGAGCCCAGTTTTTACCACGAGGTCATTATATCTTTTTAAATATATGACTGTCTACTCATTAAATATTTCGTAACGTTAAAAACCATAATCATGTTTCCTTATCAAATAGATTGCCAAATCGGTTTCGTCGTTTCACACACGCTTTGATTGAAATATTTGTACACGAAACACGTAGCGTCCGTGGGTCGTAATTGTTTTGAACCCACGTATTTTTATTTGATTGACCTGACCTCTGCCTATAAGAAAATTGTTAGGCCCATCTGAGTTAACAAGCGCATTCTCGTTGATATTCGTCATCCAATATGTCTTGATTTGATAATTTTATTTTTACGCTTTTGTTCATTCAATTAAATTCCATGTATGATTAATTTAACAAATCTTAAAATCTATAATAAATTGTATCTGAACTATCTGTACATGGAAGATTTATGGAAAAACTATTATTACGTATCTTTATTAACACAATATGATCCAAAATAATAGTTAGAATAGTTGTTTGTTTGTGCGCTCTGCGCTAATATCAGAAATGGCTTAACGGATTTCAGTGCGGTTTTCACTAATATATTGCAGTACGCTTCATTTAAAATTTCATATTCGTTTCATCTGTTTATACTTAACATAAAAATTTATGTAAATCTAATAGTTATGGGCGTGAAATTAACTGTTTTTTAACACAGTCAGCTTTATACGTCTTTGTCGCGTGTTAGTAATCCAAAGATTATCGTATACAGAGAAACATTATTGTAAGTTTAATAGTTAATCACTTCTGTCATTTTCTACTTCTTTTTTTTAATAACATAAGTTTTTTTATTGTAATTAACATAAAGATAAGATAACATAAGATAAGATAAGATAAGATTTATTTTTTGATAAGACTTCTACTTCTTTATTGTTATGAATTAAAGATAGATAAATTCATTAGAACTTTGTGCTATTTCAAAATGTAGAAAAACCTAATAATTTAATCTAACGTTAACAAAGTCACTTTGCGTTGTGGCAGTTAACTAATTTCGTAATTTTCTGAAATGCAATAATTGCTGTATATTAGAAAATAATGTAAAGTTCCTTCTCCAATAGAAGTGAGATGAGTGAGATGATGATTATGGTGGGAGTTGTAAGATTTAAAGAAAGAAAAAAAAAACAAAAATCTTCAGAGCCATGTAAATATTCATAACAAAAACAGAAACGGCTTCATTCACGTGTGCCCATATTCTAAGTACATTAGTTTATTGCCAGGTGGCTGGACGTTCGAAGTTGGCGATACCGTTCGGAAACGCCTACTAATACCGGTATCGTTTACCGGTATCAGTACATATCGGTACCAGTTACACTGGTCCCCCGGTGCTTGGTTTCCGGACGGATGCGGGCTTTCCTTTGCTAAGGAAGTTGCCTTCTTTATTTTCTTATCACTAATTGGTTAGTGATAACGATTTGTCTGTTCTGTTGTACTGTTTGTTATTTATCGCTTACATGGCGTTAACTTTTAGTTTAGTTAGTTTATATTGTTTTTGGATTTCGTAACCAAATGACTTAAAAAGGTAACCTTGTAACTTTATTTAAATATATATCTGAGCAGAGTAGTAACGAGCATGCAGGCTGGACGTTAAGTGGTTGCAGTGAATATCCACACCCAAACCCAAACCGAACTGAAGTCCAATTTGAGGACGTAATGCGTTACTACTCCTGAGGATTAAGATGTTTGCCTCGCCTTTATTGTACCCGGCTACCGCATTTCTCCAACCACGTGTGAGCCAACATGCTGTCTCAGATATGCTTTTTTCGAGTTTGAACGTGGATGTCCTATGGCTGCAATGATAACTTTAACCTTGGCCGTGGCGCTCATTGTTTTTTTTTCGTTTCTGGGGGAAGAATCGTTTAAACTCCGAGCCACTGCGGGTCATGAGGGATTTCCACCCACTAAAAACCTCTCAGTGTTCTTCTTTCGAGCTAGTGTCTCGAAATAAATACAAGAAGAATTCTCGAGCACATCTCAGGGATCCCAGCTACAGTGACAACAACATTAATTGGACTGAATGCTCGTCTGTTACATGAAAAAACATATCTCATTTGTCATCTTCTGATTAAATTTGAGCACGGAACTGTGTTGTACCCAACTTGGCTTTCACACAACACGGCCTGCCAAACCGGAATACGAATATTAAACGCAATCGTCACTATAAGTTTGATTCCAACCGAGAATAGATCATTTTGATGCGCTGTAGAGAATCCGTAATGTGGTGTTTGGCGGTCATTCTCACGCCTTGAGGGCTCTATGGCGTTTGTGGCATGAAAACTCGACTTTCAACTTTATTTTCTACACGATTAAGTTGGTTTTTGAACAAGACTGCGTCTGAAAGCTTAGTACATTCCGGGGTTAAGTTCTCCAAAATTCAAATGTTTCCAGTCCATTACATTAGACGTGGTGTGTAATGCGTGAAGTGTTAGTCAGTTTGTAGACTTTATAGTCATAATCTAAGATGCATTTGCGATGAGATTCTGTTGCCCGACAACCGTTTTAACTACTCTAACCGGGCGTGTCATTGGTTTTCTCGAAAGTCGACTTCGAGAAAAGCAGTCGTTATTAACTTTGTTCATGGAACTGGTAGTTTTTATACTATTTTGTATATAAACTGATATAACTATTTTATATGTTTTTATAGAATAAAAAATAAATTTCTACATTCACAGCCCGCTAAGATTTTCGTCCTATTGTTTTGAATTCGTTGTTGTTTTCGTCCCGTTTACAATTTTACACTTAAACAAATAAAATGTGTACACAAACACCCAAACTCAGAATAGAAATCTAAACATAGCTATTGGATGTCTACTTGTCCGTGAATTGAACCATTAACCCGGGGCGTATAAAACTGATATGGTTAACGCTGCGCTACGTAGATCGTGGCGATTCATAAGATATATACTTTAATTTATTAAAAACTGTAATAAATATTATATTACGTCATAAGTTGTTAGCTCTATTTATACCTTATTATGTTTTCTTACCTGGCTTATGCCTTTAAGTTCATTTTAATTTGCCGATTCAAACTAAAATAATCGAAGAAAAGTAACAATCTTCTCAATTTATATTTGTTAGATTTTTTTAAATTATAAGAATGATCTCAGGAATTAAAGTCTTTTTTATTATTATATCTTTGATTGAAACATAAGGTAAACCCATAGATAAATAATTGGTAGAAGCTAGTAGAAGACCAATTTATTAATCTATGGGTAAACCCATATACGTACGTATATATTTAGAAATAATTAAGGCCACGTCCTGTAAATTACATCAAGAAGTGCCCAAAATGGCGTGGGCGAGGCAAGTATTATAATAATATGTGTGTGGGCGGGGCCGACGTCAAAACGTCTAACAACTTTGAAATGATGTTCGTCCTCTTGCGTTTCGTTTGGAGGTGCGGTTGTCGCTTACATTGAGAAATAAGGCGACCATCTTAATTAGGAGCGGTAACGCATCTACGTACGACCTCAGATAGGATTTCAGTCCTGTTTGACGTTCGATGCCTATGTCTGTAGGATGCAGTGATTACTTAACAACGGGTAGTATTCACACTTGTTTGATTATTTTAACTGATGATTATATAAACAAAAAATGTTGGTAATCTCAAGTGGGTACAATATTTTTATGTAAAATAATGCTCAATCTAAAACTAGAGTGTTTCATGAAGTTCCTCACAAAATTGCTACTCTTAAGGACTGATACTACACCTTGCTTGTTAGTGCAGCAAGTAACTTTTTTTTATTGTGAAAGAGTAAGAAACGAGCATGCAGGCCACCTGATGTTAAGTGGTCACTGCAGCCCATGGAC
>DWON01003789.1:0-17383 GCA_018251015.1 Phocides pigmalion okeechobee | reverse complement strand
AATATTATTATATATATATATATATATATATATATATATTTCTTCTGTCCGTGTGTATGTCACTGAACTCCTAGACAGTTGAAACAAATGTTGTATTATTTTGTATATTTAATTGAATTTGAGAATAGTTTAGAGTCTAAACTTTAGATTCACAATTAAACCCGGTAGGTACCCGGTAACGCTACAATCGAGTACAAAGTTGATATTTGTGAACTTGGGTCCAGTAGAAAAAGAAAGCGTTATGAAAAAACTAAATCGTATATTTTTTCAGCGTGATACAACGGCCTCTGATCACATCCATTTTATAGAAAAAGTACATTTTATCATTTATTTTGATTAATTGCACCGAGCAGATAATCACTTCACTCTCTTGTTTACTGGGTTTATTTATAGGTTGCTTGTCCTATAAAAACATTCGCAAGCATCATTATAGACAAGGCAGGATAATGGAAGGAAATGTATATCACTAGAGCTGGTTTGAGCCCTTTGCGATACTGTTAATGAACTGAAAAGGTCAAGGCTTAAGTCTTTTATGTCTTTTTCTCTTAATCCTTCTGCTCTTTAAATTGTTCCTGCATAGCACGGAAACATAAATCATTCATCAATAAAAATAAACATATTATAGGCAATATAAGTACTTCTCGTGTATTTTATTTGAAACTATTCAACGAAATGGAACAAATATTTTGCCAATTTTAATATCAAGTTACTGTACAAGAAACTGTAAAGTAGGAAATACGTACAGACATATGTGTTGTTATTGTAAAAATATTTATTGAAAGGAATGTATAAGTTGATACAATTTACGTATGATATTTTTTATTACGGATGTTGTAAACCAATTTCAGAGCAGTATTTCCAAGTTGTACTAATTTTAAAAATACCAGAGGGGTCACATTTATGACTTTAAAAACTATTTAATATTTCACAAAGTATAAACTTAAATATAAATGCATTTTTGAGATCTCGATATCATTTTTGAAGATCTATCGAATGATAAGCTGTGTCCTGGTTCCTGTCGTTCAGGCCAGAACAATGTTATGATATTGTCTGCTATCTTAAGAGGTGACTAAACAGAGACTTTCGGAATAGGAGTTATTCCGACGTAGCAATCCAATGAAAGACCCCAGAGTGGTCCAACGTAAGCACAGGATGGTATCCGTGAATCTGAATAAGCTAACTCGAGATATGTCTGATTAGACTTCGTACTGAGTAATACTACTTACATTTGTAAAGAAATCTTGGTACATAATTCTCTACATCCACATGCGAAAGCGACTGAGAAGGTTTTTAGTGGAATTACATCCTCAATAACCAGTATTACTCTCACTTTTGAAAAAAATCCTCGTGTGACAAACTAATACTCTTCGATTAAAATGAATCTGATAGACAAGCTCATAGATAAAAAGGCACGACAAAATTATACGGGTTTCTTTTTTTAATTGGCTACGGAACCCAAAGACCGGAGAAGCATAAACCCGGATCCACGACATCTGCCAAAATTCACATCACAAAGCTATCACTATACATTAGTTCATAATGTTAAATAACATAGCGGCAATGATATTTACGTAAGTTACCTTGATATCAAAAATCATATCCGTTTTGTTGTCATGTAAAGCCTAGGAAGCTCTTGTAGTCGTACTATTTAAAGCTGTAAAATAAAATAAATAAAATCTGTTTAAATTAATGCCTTGGACATTTTTACAAAAAATTCATAAGTCCGACAGAGAACAGGGCAAAAAATACATCCCAGCATTTCATAAGCAGTCGGGATTCAGTTAAGTCGGCTTACCTCGATAGCTTTTGTGACAACGAAAGCTCGACGATGCTTGCGCTGCACTCGAGTCGTTCAATTTAAGCTGTGACTTATTTTGATTTTGTAATATAGTATTCACAAATATGTTATTTCATATATATCATAGTTAAGTTATTGAATGTTAAAGCATTAAAATAAAAACCTAACCTACACAATGTAAAGGGAGTCCGTGCCCATGCGGCATGTTTCCAAGAATGCAAGAAGCTGCATTCCCGCGCTGGATAGCAATCGCAATTTTCTGCGCGAATGAACCAGCCCTCTTGTCGCAGTCAGCGTCGATCAAACGTGGTACTATTTGTTTGAAATATATTGTAGTATATATTAATATCTTACTATGATCCATATAAAAAGGTATGATTTAGTTATAGATAGATGTATATAATTTATTTATATGTATAATTGATGTTACTAGTGAGAATTGTATAACAATACGTTTTTGGAAATATAATTTATTTTACTCATTGCTCAGTTCTATGACAATATAGCGTGATAAATTATACATTATCGGTACATCGTGTACAATGTTTGAGGTCGATTAAGCCTAATCTGAACTATCTAAAGGTAGTCCATGCCCACGTGGAAGAGTGCTAAAAACGGTAGCCGCATTCCAGCGTTGAATAGCGATCGCAATTCTCTGTGCCAGATATGAACCAGGCTTCTTGTTACGAGCGGCTTCCATCAAACGTCGACTAATTTTAAAATAATACAGAATTACTTGTATTCTTTGTGTGCGTGTGCTAACTATTATAATAATCAAACAGTTCATTCACTAATCAAATAAGCTAGTACGATAAATCGTGTGTAAAAACGAGGTTCCCAACACACACGTCCATGTACGAATATCAAGGCAGCTGTGCTGAGAAATAAGATGAAAACAAATAACAAGTGTGAGTGTTTGACTATTTTTTGCTCATCCAATCAATGAATAGAGTACGGTAAATACATTTTCTTGTTGATACTATCGAATTCCATACTATAATCGTCCCGTAAGAAGATTAAATATACATAGTATGTACAAGCTGCTTCCCGTAATTTTTTTCATGTGGGTTTCAATGTCGGGTTTATCTACATTTTTAACAGCTAAAAGTTCTCGTTTACTCACTGGTGTAAGTCTGAAATTGATATCTAGGGACCACTTGAACGAACACTAAATTTTAAGAGATGCTTATTGCAATATAACAGTGGAAACCGCACTCAATTCAGTTAAGTCGTCGAGTTAGCGCGCACAAACAGAGAAACAGATAATTCTCTAAGAATTGTTGTTTTGGATTCTATTCATATAACAGAGCAGAATTTCGTGAAGTTTTGTACAGAAAATATGATCGAAAAAGTATTACATATTAATGTTTTAGTCACTTTGTATATTTCTATGATTATGACTAAAAACGAATGATCAGACTTGGACAAAGATAGGTATAATGATAACTCATCATCAAGATCAGCATAAAAACACTTTTTATGTTGACTATGATGCCTTTAAATTCCCAATCCTTTGAAGTCTATACTAAACAATATAAATTACATGTTGATCAAAATAAAGGTACTATGTATGTATCTATTTGTCAATTTGATTTTTCAAGTGAATAGTAGAAGTGTATTTAATATTTTTATTTATAACAAATTTTGGTAGATTTAAAGAATTTAAACCCTTTATTGATTTTATAACAATTTCGCCAGAATGATGACGAGAAATAATCTTAAATAATCGAAAGGATATTTTTGGAGCTTCTCGATCAAATGTCACTGACATTTTTTGTTAAATTATGATTACTGCATATATAGGTTTTATGTGTCGAAAACAATATTTTGAATAAAAACTTTTTTAAGAAAATATACCACCTTGCGTCGTAATAAATCATTTTTTAAGGTATCGCGTACCGTAACGTAACGTATTCCGTAACTCAATATGAAGTTGATAAAAAAACTTCTTAGATAAGTTTTTCTTCTTACCAATTTCTTTAAAGAACGACATATAACCTTTACACTCTGATTGTTTAGTCTGTAAAGTAACAGCAAACAAACAATGCAGTGTTATTTATGAAGAACGTTCGTTAGAATCTGTCTCCTAATTGTAGTGTGGGCATCTGTTGAAATACAACAACACAATTGGTCAACGAACCGAATACAATTTGTAATTCATTGTAACACTTCTAAGATTAAACAAAGCGCAAATCCGCCTTTATCTTACGCAGCGCCTAAATATAAATATAACTTTTAAAGATGGTAGAACCGTTAGAGCTCGCCCAGGGCGGCACCATCGCCACCCTCATAATTCGCTGTAAAGCAACATGTTCTTCATGTATTGCGTTTCGGTTGGGGAAATGTGGTTACGTGGGGAAGTGTGGATACACATTATTGGAGGCGACCATTTTAGTCATCAAAAGTAGGACCACATTCGCGTCCATCCTTAAATAGAACTTCTGTTCTATTTGAGATTGGACGTGGTTGTCCATGGGATGCAGTGACCACTAAACGTCAGGTGGCCTGCATGCCCGTTTCTTACTCTTTCATAATAAAAACAAACTTCGATATACAATTCAATTTTTATTTCACATCAATTTTATTGCTCAACGTGCTTGGGACGCCTCATTAATGTCGTTACACCAGTTAAATAATAATAGAGGAAACGCATTACCTCATCATAAATTAATTAATGAAATGGCTCTATTAAATCATTTGCCAATCAATGTAATCATATTAATTACTCTGTTTGTAAATATATATTAAAAATCACCAACAAACATACTAATTTATTTGATTAGGTAATGTAGTACATTTACTTCACATTTATATTAAATGCCTTTAAACAAATTATAACAAAATTCTAACCAAAACAATCTATAGGGACTCCGTGTCTATGCGTTATGATGTCAATAACGCTTGTCGGATTCTCACGATGTATAGCAATTGCAATACTCCGCGTGTGATATGAACCAGCTTGTTTATCATCATTAGTGTCAATTATGTTATGTTTATGACTTATTGTTTTGCATTTATTTAAATTATAATAATCTAACACTTTCTGGGAGTTCCCTTGTCAAATAACTATAATGGCGCCCTTATTATATCGTGACGTTCCTCCATAATATGTCGACGCAATTTAGTTCGTAACTATTACCACTAGAACTCTAAACTACTATAACTGTATGTAAATAAAGATGTCATGAAATTGTAAATTAAAATATGTAATTAATTGATGTAAGTTTAAGCTAAGTCTTGTAACTAAAACAATTATATCATCTTCAACCCACTACTCTCAATGGAACATGGACATAGTCCACCACACTGGACAAGAGCAGGAGACGACATGCCTTTGAAAAGTTTCTTAGATCATTTTGTTTTCTCAAGATATTTTTATGTTACCGTCAAATCAAGTGATAATTAATTTATATTATACACATAACTATGAAAAAATATGCGTGGCCAGGGATTCAAATCTCCGTCATCTGTTATATTAATATTATGTGTATTTTAGTTTCGCTTAATTTACTTCAAAACAACTTTAGGGCTATATATTATTTTAAATAAATATACTGCGTATATTACCTTAAATCGTGTATTTTACTGTGTATATTAAATTTACACAGTCTATTTATTTTACAATAGATTCGTTTCCAATAATGCATCGCTAGCATGAATAGTAGCGGCTACTTCAGACATGCAGTATGCGTGAAGAACCACAGCCTTGGTAAAGCCTAGTTCAAATGTCACTTATATTTGTGTCCGACTGGTTTATCCACATGTAAGTATGTGGGTTTATGATCCGTAATTGCGAATAATTTGCCAAGTTGAATCTTTTGAATTGTCTGTATAAATACCAAAATCTCATGAATACCAAAACAGCGAAGTGTGTTTAGAATACGCATAATAAGGATTCGTTTTTTGATCGGATTCTTAGTCGACTTTAGGAAAAAATGGTTCTCAATTTGGTTGGATTTTTTTTGTTTTTTCCGCCTATCCGGAAAACGCCTACATATCCGGAAAACACTTTTTTATTAAAAGGTATGTATACTTTCCGTTCGGTCCCATTAACATTTGAAAATAAAATACCATTCATAAAAGTGGTGAAAAAGGATAAGAAATTTTGCATTGAAGCAAAGTTTGGATTAGAATCTAGTAATGTATCTATAAATGTACAGAAATAAGTACAAATACGTGGGAAATAATTTAACATTCATAAGGGTTATAAAACAGTAGATGCAATTTCTTTCTATATACATGTGTAATAAAATTTGACAAATATGACCCATTTTTTTGCCTTTAATTTTTGTGAAAAGAAAGAAAGATTGCGACCAACGTACTTAGCACCATGCTGCATGGACACACACTTTCGATTGTTTAGGTTAAACTTATTATTCTTTTAAATATATGTCGGCGCATATTATTTTGTATACGAAAGAGGTTACAACGCATTGCGTAAGATTCGTAATGGAACGTTGGGGTAGATGATAGATGGCGCTGTCAGATGGGCGGATAGAGAAAACCAACGGATCATTGTACACCTCGAATATTATTTAATATTTAGAGAGAACCGAGATTAGTATATTTAAATACAGTTTTGTTTGTTACATTTAATTAAAGGATAGTTATGTATGTACATACGTTTATTATTTACTGCAAAACTCAAAGGTCAGAGCCAAGTGAAGAGCGATTCGGCTATCTGCTGACATATATTTTATTCAAAGTTAAAATAAGTCAGAGACACATTATATATAAAAATATATGAACAATTAGATTTATTACTTGTGACGTAAAAATTGACATATAAATTGATCTGTTTGTGCATATTTCAGTATGCAAATGCTTATTGCTAATTGCGATCCTATAAATGTCTATATAATTAGAAACCATTTAATATTCATCAATAATATATCACTGGGTCACGTTAAGATGATCAGACAGGATGTGATCGTCATTTTAATGAATTATATTTGACAAGTAATTCAACATATTTTATGAGATCTGAATTCCAATGAATAATTAAATTTTTCTACAACCTGTCAATATTTTATATCAGTTTTATGGCGACCCTGTTATTAATTTTGTCACGGTAAATGTTACTAATTATAATAAATTACTAATTATAATGTTTATGGGTTGTTTCTACAATATGGTACTTTTAAACTTACTGATTTCATTAAGATGTTATCCTGGTTCCTGTTAATAATCCAAAATGTAATACTAAACAATATGATTTTAGCAAATAGAGGAATGGTTAATGATAACAATTTTATCAGATCTTTCAACAGTTGGACGGACGGTTAGACATGTACCTTCCGCCACAGGGTCGACGGAAGGTTATGTTGGGGTCTCCGATCGACGTAAAACCTGACGAGTCCACTTCTCCACCGTATGGCGGATACGCAAAAAGCTTTCGCATATTTCCGCGACTCCGACTGGTGATGTTAATTGGTTGTTAAGACTTTACTAAAAAGTAAGATTATTGCTATATTTTTTAAGTAGAGTCTTATTTTTAAGTAAATTCTTAATAAGACCTTAAAGGTCGTAGAGCCGTCAGAGCTCGCCCGGGGCGGCACCACCGCCACCCTCATAACCCGCCGTAAAGCAACATGTTCTGCATGTATTGTGTTTAGGTTAGGAAGGTGTGGTAGTAGTGGTAGTAGTAGGGAGTAATATTTGCTTACGATAGTGGTTTGGTTCCAATTCGTTTTCGAAAGCTGAACTGCTGTATTTTTTACTCCTACCTGCAACAAAAAATGAATATTTATGTAATCTTATATTGTAATAAATATTTCACATAATAATATAGTATTAAGATAGACGATAATGATAAGAATATATAGATAAAGGTCATATTTTTTATGTGAGAAGAGTAGCAAACGAACACGCAGGCCACCTGATTTTGCCGATGGAGTTATGGTTAAAGACTTTATTTCTCTTAAGAATATGTACAATTCACTTACAGAGAAAATTATAATCTTAAAAACTATTATATTATATGCCACCCAGCGTAAGTAATATGATATTAATAAATATACTAGTACAGTAATAAGTATAACTATTTTATACCTAAAAGAGAAACAGTAATATTATTTTTCGAGAAAGAGGGTAGATTAAGAAAATAGTAACAGTAGACAGCGAATTGCAAGGAATAACAAACTTATTATTATTACTAATGATGCGCTCTACAACTAGCGGATTACGAGTTAAAGAGCGGACAGAATTATTATACTGATATTAAAAGACTTCCAAATACAACCTCAAACAGAAGCGGAGTCCTGAGCGCGTATGTAGATGCATTACTACTTCTGAGCACTGAGATGCTCGCCTATCTTTTAAGTGTTGCCGGCTATTGCAACCGAAACATTAGAGTTTCTTCATGGCGGATTATGAGGCTGGCCGTTCTACCTCCCCGGACGAATTATAGTTTTGCAGACTTCAGTCCTGTTTAGGGTTGTATGTGGTTGTCCATGGGTGGCATCGACTACTTAACATCAGGCGACCTGCGTGCTCGTTTGCTACGCTTTTCATGTAAAAAACCCAAACAGAAAAGGCCCAGAGCGACTCAATAAAAAATCGTATTAATAAAATTAAATAATCAGCAGTGTCATAAATAAGGCTTTTAATATAAATACGGTTTTAATGCGATCATAACAATTGTAATCGCTATTCAACGCGGGAATGCGGTTAACGTTCTTGGCACCACGCTGCACGGGCACGGACTCCCTTTAGATTGTTTAGATTAGGCTTGTATTGTAATTAATTTTAAGATTTTCATTATTGTTGTCGAAATAATATATTCTTGTCAAAACAAATAACTTTGACGCGAGTAAAAATAAATTTTGGCGTCACATAATACGGGCATATCGCACACAAACTTTGACTGCAATGCCATTCGTTGTAAAACAATGCAGACAATGCCTCGTTGAAAAATTCAGGCCGACCGGCAGCGAATTTTTTTTCTCTAGGCGTGAGTTTGGTTCATACCTGTTGTGTCAACTAGCCTCATGTTACTTTGATTCCATTTATTTAACATTGGAATGCCTTAAGGTAAGAGTTGTAAAGAGCGAATTGAATGCCTGACGGCATATATTTTCATCTTATTTTTTATTATTAAATTAAGTAACAATCTAACATGTCTACCCAATAGCAGATTGGTTAATGGTCACTACCGTTCAGGGATA
This sequence comes from Phocides pigmalion okeechobee, assembly GCA_018251015.1. Classification (NCBI taxonomy): domain Eukaryota; kingdom Metazoa; phylum Arthropoda; class Insecta; order Lepidoptera; family Hesperiidae; genus Phocides; species Phocides pigmalion. The sequence continues at coordinate 8,419 of DWON01003789.1, read as the reverse complement.
GAAGACCAATTTCAAGGTCGTCAATCATGAGCTGCTACTATAGAAGACTTAGAAGGTTGCTTCATTTATAAGTTAAACTGCATCTACAGTTATCTGCCTAAACGCAACAATTGTTTCACGACAAAAAATGATCTGACGATTATTCCTCATTGGTTAAACTGGTTGTACGACTTTTCTAGAAAAATATTATTACAATCATATAACAAATTATGGCATTTAAAAATAATTTCAAATATGTGTTCAGCATGGCCATAGAAAAGAACTATAATTAAACACAACCAACAAATAAATATGGAGTTAAATTAAATAAAAAGTAAATACTATTCTTGTTACAATAAATATGTATACAACATTTATACACAAGAAAAATATTTGAAGAGTGCATAGTGGGAGCGGAGTCTTAATGACATATCAGTATCATAGTGTTTGTTGTTATGTTATATGAGTCAGTCTTATCTCCAACAGCCTACAATTGATAGCCGTCGATTGATTTTATTAAAGGTTTTATCTGAATATGATATCCAACAAACATAAAGCCCTTCGACATAACGGATGCATGCCGTGGATGGCTACCAAGTGCCCGATGTTGGTGCAAGTAAAACAAAAAGAGGGCCGGAACCGAGCCGGCCACAGTAAAGAGCGAGATCAATATCTATATCGAGAAGAGCACTGGAATACTTATTGTTACTAGGTATGCGTGCAGGGCCAAATGAGAAAATGTCGGGCCTCTTGGGTACATAAGAACTCTGGGCCCTGTTGGAAAGTAATAGTAAAATAAAGTATAAATATCAGACTACTATTATGATTGTTAATTTAATAAACATCATTATTTTTGTATGCGGCTTAACAAAAAAATTCGCTGTAATATAAACGATTTTTTTTCTATTTTTTATTGGACTAAGTAAAGTATCTTAACTATTTAAGAATGGAATGGAGTGGAATGGACTTTGATATTAGACAATCTATACTTTGTACTAGTAAATTCAAGTTTTATACTTAATCACCAGGATTTTTCCAAGTAGAACTGTCACTTGCCCACATTACTTAGGCTTAGGCTTAGGCTTAGGAAACAATAAATAAATAAATAATTAAAAACCCGTGAACCGATCTATGAGTATCTTCCCCAGATCTGGTATTAAGGTTTTAGCTAATACGTTTATTTATGTAAATAGATATGGTAACTACATGGCAATACAACTCAATTTTTCTTAATTTTAATATAAATAATATATTCATCGATCGTTATTACTATTTCTATAATTAACGATGTGAAATATTCGCATGTTATAGATATTGAAAGAGTCTCATAAATAATAATAATTTGACGACCTTTAACACTATTTTGGTATGCATTTATTAGATTGATTAATTAAAAAAATAAAATGAACGAATTCAAAATGTCATAAAAATAAAATTTAGGAGCAATTAACTCAGAACCTAAAATACTAACAATTATTAGCAATAATATAAAATATATTAATATATCCTTAAATAAACATGGAATATCTTAAAGCTAAAAAATCTAAACATAAGTAAAACTAAGAAAAAGACTATAAAATTAAACATTTGTACGTAAATGCTTTATTAAATAGTTGTACAGATGAGAGAGATTTGTACAAAATTTTGCACAGATGACTCGACAATGAAATTAGGTGATGCTGTGGAATATTAAAAAATTAACACCATAATAAGTGTTTTTAAGCAACGAATGTTCTTATAATTTTCTAAGCAATGATAGCCTATATAGTTTTTGTAAGACACGAAAGCCTTTATATTGTTTGTAAGTAACGGTAGTCTATAATAATATCGATTTTCTAATCAACGATAAGTCACTAGACTGAAGTGTAGTAAAAAATTGCAACTCTTCAGCCGAAAAACTAGAGTTGCTTCACGGCGATGACGATTATGAGGGTGGCGATAGGTCTTCCCTATCAAATCTATATACACAGATTATACATAGTATGTATACATATATTATGTTTTTGCTGTATATCAAAATCGATTCTTAAGATGTAAATAAATTAAGGTTACGTTGGATGAGTCGTTGGAACAACGGAATGGCGCAACCTGCCGTATGGGATATCTTCGATGCCTAATTTGACGAATATTTGACATTTACAGCTTTTCGATAGCTTTAATGATATATGTATCTATATGTCAAGGCTAATGTGACTTGATGTTAGTGGACCGAAGAGGTTAATGAAAATGACAGAACCTTAGATAGCTTAGCTGTATCGCGGAAATTTATTGTGTTAATTAAGTTTAAACTTTGTCCGCGTGGATTTTAATAGATAGGAACATTATAAGTGAAGGGAAAAATACAAACATATTTGTGCAAGTATCCTAGATATTGATTTTATCTAAAGATCTGATATAACAAGTTTTATTCACATTGGTTAAGTGATTTCCTACCTAAACGTCGTAGCATTCAGAATCAGAATCTTTGATTTGTGTTATATAGGATTACATACTACTAAATAACATTAATAAAGATATGAGGTGGCTTACGTGATCATTTGCTACTTCTCACATAAAAACCTAAAGAAACAAGACAATGAAGCCGTGGATGTTTAGCTATTTATGTCTGAATTAGCGCGTTGAACTAATCAATTTCTAATATTAGTGTAGATTCTGAATTGTGTATGGAGAGTAATGAGTTGATATCGTGGCAACTAAGGTTGGTCAATGAGTTAAAATGTTTACATCTCACATGTGTCAAACACCCTATAAAAAACTCAGAAAGAGTAGTGTCCATTCTTTCTATAAGACATGTATAGAAAACACATAATTTCAAAATTCAGTAGGGTTATGTAAATTGCAACTTACCGCAAATATAACCTAGGCCTTCGCAAGCAATTTTTAATCAACGCGACCAGAAGACCGCAGATTAAATATTTGTGCCGCAATTTCCTCTTGCATTTAACCTCCGGAAACTTCGTTATTACATTAACTGTATTTTACCAGCGCAAGATCCATATTTGATTTATTAAAAAGGGATCTTGGAGGCGAGTAAGATCACAATTTTGATAGAATTATACTGAAAAATAATATAACCAAATTAATTGTCTTCAAAAAAATCTCTACTCCTATTTTGTACTCTTAAAAATACTATATTCTATCATATTTTTAATGTACATATATATATTTTAATAAATAAGATACTCAATTCTTATTTGAATTTTCCACCCTTAGATGTGGTATTTTCTTTTTAATTGAAATCTATCAATTATTAATTAACAATATGATGATGCAATGATCATAGGTAACAAATGAATTGATCGTTTTCCCATACTGCAAAATAGATTAAAAATTCTTTGTTCGTGCAATTAAGGCAACAATCGAAAATTAACTTTAACTTTTCCCAATCAATTTTATAGCGTAAATGTTAAAATATGCTCACATGAATAATTTCAAAAATACAATTAAATTCAGTACCTCCTTCTCTTTTTGAAATTTGTTCCAAATAATCAATGCAATCCAATAATAAAATAAACAATATTTAATTTACAAACACGAGTTACTTAAAGTATTATTATATGTATATATACGATTTTAAACTGATATTATCGCGGAATACATAATGCAATATAACGGGTACTCTCGATTAACGATTTTTTGATTTTTAAATTCTGCCAGGAGGCCGAACTATAGTTCGACCACTGCTGTCTTCATAACCCGCTGGGAGGCACCTCGTGTTTCGATTTTGAGATGCGGTTTCCGGCTACACTTAGAAGCGAGACAATCATCTCAGTCCTCTTGAATAGCAACCTATCTCCGTTCAACTTAAGATACGACTTCAATTTTTGTTGTTGTAAATGGATGTGCCTGGGTTGCAGCGAATACTGTTAAGTAACATTAATAAAGATATGAGGTGGTTTGCTACCCTTCTCACATAAAAACCTAAAGAAACAAGACAATGAAGCCGTGGATGTTTAGCTATTTATGAATGAATTAGCGTCCGCTATTATATCAGCGAGGGTGGATACTAGACCTATTATCTCCCGTGGGTACATCAAGGGGAGTGAGTTTGCAACTTTCTGCGAGATAGGGGAACTTTTACACGAGACTGAAGTAGTCACCCGTGCACAAGAGGTGAAAAACCTGGATGTAACAAGAGTTGTGTTTACTTTTCCTTTTTAACACTACGATAATCCGAAAAGGGTTATGGTTAACACTCTATATAAGTATAGACGTCGAGGTTCGGTTGACTGGCACGCGTCTCTGTATTCGAACTTATATGCGTATTAGAAATTATATTTTACTTATTTTAATATAAATGTCATACGTCATAAGCCGTTAACTTCAGAAGATTCAATAGGCGACTGATATCTATGTCTCTTTAAATGCGGTCGAGCCTGAAATGACTAAGACTAATTCGGTGCTGATGGCTCATCTTTTTAGGTGATTTAGATAAATGAAGTTTAATTGGGTTATATTTCACAAACTTATTAATAAATGGGATTTATTATTAGTAGTTATATTGTCTTGTTTGTATGGTCTTACCGAGTCGTAAGACCATCATCGGTCATTGACCTGCGGTAAAATTTACACCTGATTATATCAATAGTTGGGATACGGCGCCGTTAACGACTAATAAATTTATTAATTAATGTAATTTAAAGACAATAATTGGAAAGAATACACTTATCTTGTATATATAAGCGGACATAATTGACCTTCAATATTTTTATCCAGTTTCACTAACAAGTATTTGTTTATTATATGGTAAAACCGGTACATTATCATTTTTAGGAATTTTATGGGAGAAACTTGTTTAGTGATAACATTTTTAATATTTTATGATAGAGAGGAAACGGGTATATATGTAGCCGTTCATGTTTAGAGATTATCGGCAATATGTTTATGGTTAGGAATTTTTATATGTCGAAATAGTATAAAACAAATCGGCGCCTGTTTCTTCGCTTACACCTTCCAAATCACGTAATGAATTTTCACCAAAGAAAAAGTGATAAACGAAGAAGGTTCCTGTGAATCATTTGTAGATATTTTACTCGGAATGGTTTAACTATGATAGTTTCTTCAAGTGTTCTATGTAAGAGGGCACGCAAAGCGAGACTAGGCGTGCAAGCGAGCGAGCGGTGTAAGGATTTTTTGATTGCTGGTGATACTACAGGTCACTATATAAAACAATATTAATAATACAATGGCTAGTGTAATATTCTAACGAGTGATCACTTCTTTCTTTTTTTATTATGAAAGTGTAAGAAACGGGCATGCAGGCAGGGCAAAGGCTGATGTTAAGTGGTCACTGCAGTCCATGGACAACCACGTCCAATCTCAAATAGAACAGAAGTTCTATTTAAGGATAGACACGGATACGTTCCTACTCTTGAGGACTAAGGTGATCACCTCCAATAATGTGTATCTGGCGTCTGTGCGTCTGTTGGCTAACGTTAACCAGAGGAAAAAGCCGGTGGAAAAAAACTCTCTGCCCTATTTTTAAATAGCACTATTTCGTCTAATTACTTGTTTTTATCAAAAAAAATTCGTTAGCAAGTAATATTTAATTACAGTAATTGTAAGATAAAGTATCCTTTAATTCGATGCAAATATCCTGTCTGCCATCTGCAAAACTCGATACGTGTCAATCATTGTTTACAAACACGATCGCACTCACACATACATACCTCACTATTACATAGAAATGAAACGTCTGTTTGTTTGTTTATGTTTTTTTAATCTACGTCAAATTTTGTACGACAGAGTAAGCTCTGGTCTCGTTGTAATTGTATTATAATGCCATGTTATTTTGGAAGAGAGCAAATACCAGAAATAATTTTAGTAAAATAATAATAATAACATTTATTTCAGATTTGATGAATCCAATTTTGTTAGTGTGTGTTAGTAACAATAGTGCTTATCAACGTACGTTAGTATTGTTAGTAGACATACATTGAATCATTTAATTAATTACGTTTTTTACTTCTTGAGGCCGATAACTAAAAAATAACCACTATATAATCAACATTTTAAATTATATATTGTTACACAGTTTCAAGTAACCATCTAAACTTATATCGTGGGCAACACCGTACATTAACAGTAATCTAGTAATTAAATGACCCAGGTTTGTTGATAGGCCAGCCGAAATCTAGAATCGTAAAATTTACAGATAGGTGCTAAATATAGAGTAAGTTAGGGCTAGGATAAAATTATGGCAACATCACTTGAAAAGGTGTAAGAGAAGTCGAAAATTTTTGTTTTCTTTATTAGAATGTATTGTAAGAACAACTTTGAAGTAGTTTTTGCGTGAGGCAAGCCTCAGACAAAGACTAGTTCAAAACAAATGTTGTAGTATGTTACTTTGTTGACTACTAAGTGGCTCCTCAGGTGTATTATTTTTTATGCTGTGATGGTTCAGTGGTTTTAATTAACAACCCCTAGTGTTCAAGGTTCAAATTCATTGACAGGTGGTAGAAATATAATCCCATAAGAAGTTACCACCATTTTTATATTTATATATTTTTCGTAGAGTGATTATTTTATAATTTTCTGACTTATATAAGCCGATATTAGTAATGTATACATTTTTCAAATTCTAATACGATTTTATAACTAATATGATAGCTAATATTAATTGATTTATACATTGTACTGTGTACCGGGTACTTGCGATTAACAATTTTTGATTGATTTATTTGTAAATTACATTTTAAAGATGAAAAAGATGTGTGTCTTGGAGTTTCTTTTGCCGATTCTTCTCCAAAACGAAACATCTTACGAGTCGGTGGTAGTTTATTGACGTTCAAAAAGAATTCTGTAAAGAATCTATCTACTTTGAATTAAAATATTTTGATTTTGATTTTGAAGATATTAATTAATTTGTACATTATCCTTTGTTTCGGGTACTCGCAATAAACGATTTTTGATTGTCGATATTTACAAATTTACGCATTTTACTATGTAACTGGTACTCACGATAAACGATATTTAGTTGCCAATATCTCAAACCATTTTCGAAAAAAATCTTTTCATTTATTCATATGCTGACTACCCGTTTCCTTGCTCGTGTAGTAGTCTATATTACAAGGCCAATAAATGCCAATAAATCATATCTTTATTACCCTATATCAATGTCATACAAATTTTAATTTTAAGTTAGCTTTCATACAAACCTTTCACCCCCTTGTAAGGATAAATAGATAGAGAAATAAATATAGAAAAAGATACATATTTTTATTCAGAATCAAATTATCATGATAAAAAATCTCTTAGAAATGCAGGCTTCTCTACGTTTTTCTTTACTGTTAAAGCTGATATGAGCCGTACAGCGAAAGCAGTTTAGCCGTGACCACGATCTATGAATCTGGATTGAATTATTAATAATTAAAAAAAAGTTAATAATTAATACCCGTTACACAGTCAATGTGTAAATTCCGCGTTAATATTAGTTTAAAATCACAGTGATAAATATATTTTAACACGCACATAACTTAAAATCAAAGGTGTCTGGGCTTTCCAGACCTCTACTTTAAGTATTCTTACTACTAGGCTACTACTACGGCCTTGTAATTACGTGGTGTTTTATGAACCATCACGCATGTCAATAAACTCAAGCGTGTCTACATAAAGCCTTATTTCAATGCTTTTGTTGCTACATACCAGTATTCGTTTCATGAATACTAATTTTACGAATAAATATTTGAATATTCGGTTAACACGAATACGAATATTTGTATAACAAGTACCGAAAATTCGTATTCGTAGAATAACAGAAATAAATAACAAGAATAAATACGGGATTTTCCTTTCGCTGAATAACTATAATTAAATATTTTAATTAGCTGATAAATAATCAATTGTGAAATATTTGTATTCGCCAAATAATAATCAATTACCGAATATCTTCATTCACCAAATAACAGTTAAATACCGTATTTTCCCTTTTGCTAATTAGTTATAAATAATCGAATATTCTTCTTAGGCAATCAATAAAATTAATTACCGAATATTCCTATTCATCAAATAAGAGTCGAGTATTAATATTTCAATAATAGTCAAATATTTGAATAAAAATAACAACGTATCAACAAATATTTCAGTAATAGACTATAATTCTGTGAATGAATTATATTCACACAATTAGAGTCTATTACTAAATATTGGTAATCGTTAAATAACAGTCGAGTACCAAATATTCGAATTCATCAAATAACAGTCGAGTACCAAATATTCGTATTTATCAAGTAACAGTCGAGTACCAAATATTTGTATTCATCCAATAACAGTCGAGTACCAAATATTCCTATTCATCAAGTAACAGTCGAGTACCAAATATTTGTATTCATCCAATAACAGTCGAGTACCAAATATTCCTATTCATCAAGTAACAGTCGAGTACCAAATATTTGTATTCATCCAATAACAGTCGAGTACCAAATATTCCTATTCATCAAGT
>DWON01003788.1:0-17383 GCA_018251015.1 Phocides pigmalion okeechobee | reverse complement strand
GTGTGCATAGCGGCGGGGGGGGGGCCCGCCCCCGCGGCCGCCCCCACCCCACGCGTGGGCCCCGCGCCCCCCCTGCGCGCCCCGGGACGCCCCCGAGAGCACCGCTCTCTACGTGCTTGTCGCCTGCCTAGAGTTTTTGTTTTGAACGCCCGAACGCCCCCGCGCACCGGTACTGTGCCTCTGTGATCATTCGCCTCGGTGCGCAGGACTAACCGGCCGACCGAAGGTTTCCTTCTCCTGACCCAATGACACGTAGAGGAAATATAGGATGGAGTGAGCGTGCCTTTCCATTTCACGGTCTACAGCATTGCGCGATGCACTTGTTGAGTCATAAAAGCAATGAATGCATTAGTTTAAACAAGAAAAAAATTAGATCCACTTTAAAAATTCCTCATCCTCTTCCATGTCTTCTGTATGTACATAATTATCTTTATACACACTTGTACATATTAATAAATACACAACAATTTGTATATGATTACTTGATGAATACTTCATTGGAATATTTTATTATCTATGGAGGTCTGCGGTTCAGTCTTTTCGCCGTTGTTTTTATACTTAACTTCGTGGTATTTTGCTATCATGCCTTCTCTGTCCCTATATTATCTCTATGGATTTTTTACGCATTATGTAAATATATGAAACACCATTGTTTCTATAAAGTCTGTTATTATAACTTATTATTGCCAAATAGATTCTGATTTTTCAGATTTCATATGAGAAATAGTATGTATCACATAATGATGCATTTATAACAGGTATATTTTTTTACTTTCAAAAGGAGAATTAGACCTTCGATGCTTATACTTAATCCAACACGGTTTAGGCTAAGGGCGCTTGCTTTTTCGCTTTGGCGTGCATGTAATATACTGTTTTGTTGCATTTGCGATACAGTGCGACCTCTTACGAACAAACTTGAGGCAGGAATTTCCCTTCCTTCCCTTTATGATTGAACTAAATATTCGGCAAGTTTAAAATTTGGCATTGCCCAGTTTGTGTCGATCTTCTCTTATATTTAAAATATCTAAACGAAGCTAAAAATAGGCATTTTCTAAGAACCCATTGGACCAAATTCAAAGAAACTTTTATACGGGAGTCAATTATGAGTTACCACAGAATAAATCGTGTTTCCACTTTACCAACTATTACGCCATGAGAAATATTTATACTGTAAATATCTATTGACAGAGTAAAGAGTCAATATATCATATGCCATTTAACAGTGATTATTAAAGTAGAGAATAAATGTTTTAAAGAGGATTAATGTCAAAATGAAATTTAGCATTTTGACTCTTATCAGTTTTACTAATTAAAAAAATGTGACTTTTGTGTCATACACAAGTACGTACATATTAGTTACATTTATGTTGTCCAATGACTAGAAACTTATCCTTAGATTAAAGAATTAGAGTTATTTTGCAAAATTAATTACTCTAGAATATTTTCTTGTTAGGTTATATTCTTGAATAAGACCTAACAGACGTAACTGACATTACTTGCCTATAACATTTACTTGAAAATAATCTTGACTTGATTTATTTTTTATACTATTCCGCCAAACCTTGACACCTACGCTTTCTGCCTCGCAATTTGGAAAAGTGAAATTTCCCACATTATTCTGACGCGGACTTGTAAATGTTGACTTTGGTCATCCCCAGCATTGTACTTGCAGAAACATAAGAATAATATATACACGAAGGTCTTACTGTAATCGTTTCATATCACGCATGGCATGGGTTTTCATATGCACGTTGTGTTCATGTTCCTGTGTTTGTTTGTACGTCGTTTAATGTGTTTGTTGTGTTTGTTTGTAGTAGTTTTGCATTTAATATTCGTACATTCTGAACGTTGTGTGTCGATTGTTCTGTAGTATTTTAGTTGCATAGATAATGTTGTTATTAAACTTTTAACTTATCAATAATCCTTATTTGCTTGAAATATAACAGTATCAAGGTTAATTTTTATTTATTTTTAACCAGACTACGTTTTTTATTATTAAAGTGATTTAACAAATTCGTTTTTGAATATTATGAAGCTCATTTAACTACGCACATTGACATTGCAAAATGGCGGTATTGAAAATTCATATAAAATATATTTTAAAACATTATGAAATATAACTTATTTTTTCATTCGTATACTACTCTGACGTATTATATAGGTTCAAAATGAAGTAATAATAATCTATACTTGATAATCTATACCAATAAAATTAATAATATAGTCTCAAATTTCTATATGTTTGAACTCTGACAAGTCTGATATTATAGTTGTGAAAATCAATTAAACAATTCCAAATTTAATTGATTTTGATCAATTATTATATGTGCATAATTATAACAAAACCTTAACGATTTTTTTATTTTTAAAATAAATAAATATGATGATTTTTAGTAACATTGTATTTTTAAATCATCAACATCCATACATATAAAATAAATACGCGTGGAAATAATGTTATACACACATTCAATATAATATTAAATTATATTTGATTTTGTTCTATTTATTTTATTCCTTGTTAATATCATTTGTTAATAATAGATTTCACTTGTCAGAATCCATGATTAAAAAAAAGTAGTAAAATATTTAGTCACATGTGCGTCAAACACTTTACAAATTAAAATGGAATAAACAACAAATAACGGTATCTTCTAATAGTCATATTTTAAAAATAATAATATGACTGCTGCTTTATATATATTTAGCGCAAATATGTTATACTTTTTTCAGTATTTTTATCAGCCCATAAATCCAATATTCTTACACGAGTGTACGTATGGATGTTTGTAGCTTTTCAGTGTCTTTATAGGCTGTGTAGAATTGTTGTCTCCACAAGGTTGCTTATTTTTATCACGTTTTCGGATGTTAAGGGCACATAAATCGTAACATATTAATACGTTATATGAGGCATATATAACATATGTTATAGCAAACATTTGCCTGCATGCATACAACGTTGAATGGGATATGCATCGCATAATTTAACATCCGTCGACGTATTGATATTTTATGTCGTTGATTTTGCATCTTATTGTCTGTATATTGTACAATGTTAAGTACTTGGCCACGTGAGTTTAATGACGTTTTTGTTATTAAAATATAAGGAGTATTAATATATATTTTTGGACCATTATTACATTATTTCACAATAATAAGTATTTCTTTACTTGATTTCAATTGCGATTTTTCTTTTGTAGTATCATTATATCAGCTCTTTGTGAAGGTATTCTGTAACTTCAGAAATTGATATTTTACTTTCATTTGTAATTTTTTAAATTTCTTGATGAAAATTTTAAATTAATATCTTGGAGTACAATATCGTCGGCTTAATGAAGTAATGTAAGTAAGAAGTAAACTTACTTAATCCATTTTTGTTTCATAAATAAAGATTCAATACAGCTTACAAAAAATAAGTTTATATTTTGAACCTAATACAACTATACGTTAAGCCGTCGATATAATAAATTCACGTGGTCAAGTGGTGGATGACGAGCGGTATGTCCGTGTGTCGTGCGGGCGGGTGGTGTAACGCGTGTGTGTATGGCGGTAGGTGGCGAGCGGCGCAGCTCGCGGCGGCGGTCGCGGCGCGCGCGGCTGTGCGCGGGCGGCGCCCCCTGCCGCGCGCACGCACTCTCCGACACTGAGATCCCGCTCGCTCTCCAGCCTCGTAAAGTGACCGCATGACACCCCGCCCCCGCCGGGCCCCTCCCCGCCGCGCCGCCCGACACCTGCCCGCGCTGCGGCTGCAAGCGGTAACACCGACCTCGACGCCTCAACGACACACACACACACATGCACATACACGTACACGCAGACGTACACATACACGCGCGTCTACATAAGCACACGTTAGTGTGCTCACACTAACACATGTACGCGATGCAAATGCTAACGTCGCCGTACTATGTATACTATTTCACTATTATTCCGTACACTCGTCGAGTCGAAAAAAAGAAAATTTTATTCGCACACCTCGTATAGTCGTAAGAATTTTGAGAGTATAAAGCGTTGTTATTATAAATTTATACGGCAACTTATATAATCTATTATCCGTGCAGGTTACATACACAAACATATTTAAATATTGTTTTTATTAATAAAAAAATATGAATAGTTATGAAGAAAAAACCCAATGCAACTATTGTACTTTGAAGCATATATAGTACGTACACATAAATATAGTACGTACACGCAAATATAGTACGTGTACGTAAATATAGTACGTGCACGTAAATGTAGTACGTGCAAGAAAATTCACAGGGCGCTCTAATATTTTTGTCAAGGAATTTCCTTATCCATAATACCGTTGTATGGTAGCAGACTCTGTACTACAATATATTCCTGCTAGTCTATACAATAACATTATCCCGCCCCAATGATCACGCATTCAAACTACGCCCTTGGACATGCCATTGCTAAAGACTTTATTTTAATGAAAACATAATATTCGATTTTTGCATGATTTTCACACACATAATGTTATTTATAATCCCAATTAACAGTTGATATATTTGTATATTCATAGCAATACAGTTGAATAAAATAGTGGATATTATTAGTAGAAAATAAATAAATAAGACGTAGCTACTTATACTTTTAGACTTGACATTAGTCTAATGGAGGAAATAAAAATAATAATAAAGGCTTTTTAGAAGCAATATGTGCAATTTAAGAGGATAAAACCATATATTAATAATTTTGTTATTTATATGTGGTTAAGAGCTTCATAGATTTTAATGATTTTTTTTGAGTGAGTACAATATCAACACTCCAATTTTATCTGCAACTAATATTTTCAATTAATTTATAAAAAAATATTAATATATTTACAATGGTGAAAAACTTAAAACTAATTATAATAAAAGCCTAACCTAAACAATCTAAAGGGAGTCCGTGCCCATGCGGCATGGTTCCACGGACATTAGCTTCATTCCCGCGTTGAATAGCAATCGCAATTATAAAATGTAACATTTTTTACTTACCTTAATCCATAGCATGGCATGTGGAGGCGATAAAAACACTAAATTGTAATAAATACAAAATTATTTCTTACCATAATTATATGTTATTATAATTATGTTTTTAACGAACGAATAGGGATTATTAATGCAAAATAAAATACATTGGTACGTAACGATCAAAAGGTTTTATAGAATGTGATAAAGAATGTATAGACTTATGTGTTTTTGTATACAATTTGATACAACAAATACTGTTTTACTCCAAACCGAAAAAAATAGATACATGTATATGCCTTATAGGTTAAATTTTACGAGTACATATATACATTTCAATATGAATGCAATTCGCAGTTCAGAAATATGATATAATATCATCCGTAGATGTTCATATAGAAACAATAATTAACATTTTTGTTAATAAAATGAACTGTTTACTAAAACTGATATAATGTCTAAGATAGTGCATGCGACATAAATTTTACTGAAGTTTTGTTTTCAATAATAAGTCATATTTTTTTTACATAAAATCTCTGAATAGAGATTTTATTGATATGACTTTTGTACTACATTAAGAACCAATACAGTCACAAAAACATTTTTTTGCAAAAGTTTGTGAATTGTTTCAACATTTTACACAAGAGCAAGATGGGAAAATAAAATTTTATCAATGCAAATTCTTTGTGCCATGATAAATATTCTTAATCAATTGCTTATTTTTAATAACACTTATAAGCAATGAGTACCTAATTACGGCTTTTAGGTAATTTTCATTAGACTATCAATTGTATGTATCAATGTAAGGCAATAATTTATTGATCCTTTTCAAATATCTTGGATTAAAAATTACAACCCAATATTCATGCCAATTTTTTTACAAGATTTTATTTCACTATCAAAAGAAACATTCTGGCGTTTCTTGTTTCTATGATTTTTTAATTATTTTATTTTCCATTCTCGTTGACTACTTAAAAATGTATTAATAAAATATTCTAAATAAGCTTTTGTAAGCTGTTCAATGATCATTAATGATTTTGTAAGTTGACCGTCTATTTGAAAAGGATTATAATTTAGATAGTGTGTTTAAATAATGACATTCCTGTAAATATTTACTTAGGTCTATAGTAACACTTGTCTATAGGAAGGCAAACCGTGTAAGTGTGCTAGATAATTGGATATATTAAGAAAAGCTAGTTCAAATTACATTTTTCTCTTTGCATTTCCGTCTACCTCAATCTAGGAAACGTATCGGCTGTTATTCTCTTTAGGGGTGTTAATTATTAAATAATATTATGTATTCCAATATTATGCCAAAATTGACAGGTGATTCTGTGGCTTCTTGGGAGTTTGTGTAGCCTTAAATTCCCAAAAGCTGAGCCACAACAAAAGACTGAACGATCTTTTTTATGAAACTTCCCTTGGATTAACTATTATACTATTGTATTGTAGTGATGATGCTATGGTTGCAATAGCGTTGGTATAAACACTATATTCATCGCCTTAAAGTCAATTTGACTATATTTTATATTAAAATACGTGTAAAATCGCCTTTATGTACAATTTCCATTGTACTTTCAGATCTATTAAGCCTGTTCCGACCGGTATAAATGATATATTTAAATATTGACAATGAGTACATATTAGTAAACTTAATACAGTGTCTCGAATGATCGCCAATGCAACCTTAGCACAGTCAAAACATTTTGTATCCAGGAATTAATGTTGTCTATTACGAAACAGTACAAAAAGATGTATAGAGACGAATTTAATCTTTTACATACTTCTTATAAAATTTTCAGATATTCGCTAGTGAAATAAATAGAACAATTTGAATTTTCGTAATATGATTTATAGGTGCTAGTTGATTGTGAAATCTCTTATGAATATTATAGATATTTAGTTTTAATATAGAATAAATGCTAAACGTGTACTGTGATTGCGGTTGGTACATCACAATGTGTATTAATATTTTACAATATTGAATATTACAACAATATTAGACACGTGTTTGATAACATGTATTATCTCTTGTTATTGATTTTTTTTGTAAATATTTTAATGTTTAAAACTACATTCTTGCATTATTGTTATGCACATTTTCGCACACGCTCGCACATTTCACTTATGTTATAATTTTTACGATTGTTAAGACTGTTTTAGGTTAATTTGAAGCTGATTCAATGCAGATTTATTTGTATATTAATCATAATGTACTTGGTACCGGGTGGCCCAAACGGATCCACTAGGACAGGGGTCGGCAACCTTTTAAGACGAAAGCGTCAAAAGTTGCAATTTCAAATTTTTCACATATTTTAAAGAGCTACTGAAAATATGGTTAAATAATTTTATGTTTGTCTTTATGTTCCGATTTCAACATGACTTTCACTCACCGATAAAACAGTTAATATACACACAGAATATAAAATAAACAGTTGTATCTTTGGGTACATTTTAAGGGTTTTGACAATAAAATATTTTGAGTATAGAACTAGAGAGTAGAGAGCCAATACTTTTAATTCAAAGAGCCGCATACGGCTCGCGTGCTCCAGGTTGCCGACTCCTGCACTAGGATATAAACAGTTACAAGTTTTTAAATTAGTTTCAATTGATGTTTCAATGTGGGACACACAATAAATTTAATTGTAGTTTATAGTGTACTTGGGCCATTTTGTGTAAACGTTATTACATTATTTTTATTTACAAAAGGCAGCTCAATTGTATAGTAAAGTTATATCTTAGTTTTGCTCGTTCTTATGAGCAAGCTTGTCCCATCGTATTAGTCACAATTGGTCCATAAGGTTAAAGTATAATTTTATCATTCGTGGCCATTAAACGTCTATTGGATTTACATTGAAAAACCTTGTTATTACCACGTTTTTATTAATTTACTTTAGGTGTTGCCTGTTCAAGTGAAAATTTGGATTTATTTAAATGGGTTGCAGAACAGTACGTAGATAAACTGTCAATTAGATATCAAAATATTCAAAGTAGATTCTTCACAGAACTCTTTTTGAACGTCAATAAACTAATACCGACTCGTAAGGTGTTTAGTTTGGGAGAAGAGTCGGCGAAAGAAACTCCAAAACACAACTTTTGTCTATACCAAATATAAACCAGAGCAGCTTATATTTTTGCCATTTTAATAAAATTATTATCTGTGGTGTGACCTCTACGTCTATTGTTTTAAATTTTACGAGTGTTTCCACAGATATTCAAAGTTCATAAATATTCAACAATTTGCATAACAATCTATAACAAGTTATGTAACGACATGAGTTTCAAACGACGTAAAACTAGCTTTTTTCTTTTTAATCTGTGTGTACAAAGTTTACGTACGGTTCAAATAAATCGTAATTATGTTTCTTGGATTAGCTACGTCCAAGTTCCTGTGTTCATTGAATTAGTATTAGGATTTAGATTAGATTATTCATAAATGCGGTAGATCGTAGTGATTAGCGAGCTTTTAATATTACGCAAGCATATGTTTACAAAGAATTAATTTGACGATGTAATGGAGATTTGTAAAAAATCTCAATTGATAATAAATTTTAAATTGATACGTGTAATTGGTACGTTTTATAAAATTGAACCAACAGAATAGTATCCAGGCTTTCCAACGTTAATTGGTCACTGCCACTTATTGATCTGATAATTGAATACAGAATAAGAATGCTACTTGAAGTCTTGAAGCGCTAGTAACACATTTGTTTTACTAAAAACCGTACATAACCATATATTTTATATCAATTTTGATAAATTAACATTAATAACTAGATTTTTCATTGATTTTTACAAACAAACTCAACATCGGCACACCTAAACGTGCTTACGTAATATTTGAAGCTTTCTTAGTTGCATTCGCTGTTACGGCAAAGGTATTAGAAACTGCTAGAGTTTAGCGTATACAGCGTCCGCGACTTGTTCAATTTACTTACTGTTAATGGTATTCTACATTTCGAGTGCATCCTATTTTATTATAAAATTAATAAAATTTTCAATTCTAAGATAGGTACATGTGAAAGGCTACAGCTTGAAGCGAGGCGAACACCTTAGTATTCAGGAGTAGCAACGCATCTACGTGCGAGCCCAATAGGACTTCGGTCATGTTTGTGTTTGTACGTAGATGTGTGTGGGCTGCGACTACTTACCATCAGGTAGTTAGCATGCTCGTTTGCTACTCTTATCATCATAAAAAAGGTACGCAAGATTTTGTACAATAATATGGTCGTCCTGTAGTTTAGAATATTTCATTTTTATAAGACTGTTCATGTGTTATTTTGTATTATTGTGACCCTCGAATACATTTTATAACGTTATCATTCCACCGACTAAAGTATTCGTACCAGCTTTGAGTATTACTTGTCTATCGTAAGCGGCTTGTTTCACTGCCATGGACGAGCGAGTAGCGATACTTAACAGAATAACTAATAACGTCTTAGTAATAAATGAGTTAAACTATTTGTTAAAGGCTGTTGCTACCCTTTATAGATTGTTTATATTTTATTGTATTTTTTAAAATATATTTTTAACACAAAGGTTACATATGAAACGTTGGTATTTTAGGTAGCTATAATCGTCTTTATGAGAGGCTAGAGTCCATAGTACGAAAACCTATATGTCCATCTACATGATCATACTTGACGAGACTCATGTGACTTAGCCACTCTGTAGTAAATTATTGCAAGTAAAATGTCACCGCCATTTGTGTTCTAAGAATATAATGCAAAAAAAATCTTATTAAAAATTTAATAACAGCTTGTTATTAAAAGTTTGTTAAAAAAGAAGTTAGAGTTGACCGAATTAGAAATCTTAACTGGTATCGCTTATCGTGAACTCCTATGTGGTGAGACAAGTCAACAAATCGTTAAGTTAAACAGATCTCAGCGATTTAATAAATCGTCTGTTACTTTGTACTATCAACGTTTTGAGAATAACTGTTTCTGGAACTAGTTATGTAACGGTTATTATTGCGTAGTATTTTAGATATTATAATTTTATTAACAAATCCGATGTCAAAGATGTTGTAATGGTGTGTGAAATGGAAAATTCACTTTGATTCAAAAATGTGATTACATTTGGAAAAATTAATATGGCCAAAATGTCCTTACAATCATTTCCATGAAAGTGTTAAGCGCTTAGGTGGTTATGAAGTACAATATTTTTCTTTGATAGATAATAATTACGTTAATTGTTAGCAATATCGAATTGTAAAAATTCATTGTTTCAATATCCACTTTGTATACATTATTAAATTAATTTATTTAAATTTTCAATATAATTATGCATCACGGCTCCTTCAAAGTACAGTTGAAGTTATAATGACTGTTAAATTTCGGTTTAATTTCGGTTTAATCATTCTTTTATACTCTACGATAATCTATATCAAGAGCAAATTTTAAGATGTTTGGATTAAGTTTGCAGTTTAGAAGTCTAATTAAGACAGCAAGTGTTCCAGCCTTTTAAAACAAGACACAAGTGTTTTTTTTTTTATTTGGTTAATTTTGACGGCAGTTATTAATCCTTTCACAGCCTCAGTCGGCTATATCCGACAAATTTTTTTGGACTTACAAACACGAATGTCGGGTAATGCCAACACAAACGTTATGCAAAAATTAAACTTAATAATGCAATATTTTTCGCTGTATTTTTATTGCCTATACCTTGTCAACCAATTTTTATTTAGTATATTGGTTACACTTTCCGCAATCATCATTTATATGATATCGATAAATGTCTTTCGCAACATTATGAGAAATTATGCCTAAAGGCTCTGGCGCTGGGTGCACGCGAAGTGAATAAAAGCTTGGTGGTAAAAGGGTTAAAGCAGGTAAAATTTTGGTAGCTTGAAGGGAATTTTCATTTCATGCTCTTTCCATCGGATGTGTACTAGTATTATAATTACCTAGTATTATTATTGTATTTGCTTATGTGAATTCAGTTTTATAAATTGTCACATTATATTTGCACATTTTCTATACAAATTATAAAGAATTACACAAAAATAAAAGTATAATATAGATGGAATGTGTTTTATTTATACCCAAGTATATTGAATACGATTACAAAAAATATATACTAATAACAGTGTTATAAAAAATATAATATACATATTTATATATTTTTTATTTTCTCATTATTTACAATGGGTATTAACACTTTCCCTGCGGCTACAACACTGCTGTGTAATTCTGGGCGCGACGCGCTTGCGGCTTCTACGCAACTGTGTTGTACCGACACATTTGTATGGATTACGGGCGAACAAAAGTGCTGTTTTTACGTCAACGTTACAAGATTGGGGGCGGACATTACGTCTGTGTATTCGTAGATTATACACAGATGCTAAAAAATACAATATTTCAGAAATTTGTCGGTGTATATTCAGAATAATCAAATAAGCTCCAGTTTAGGGCCGCAATACTGACCCGATCATATATATCCGCGCCGCAAGGAAAGTGTTAATTTCTACATATATGAATACATAAAAATGATGGCTTATATATCACTATAGAATATTTTAATTATGACATTTATGTAAATAAAGTGTCATCAATTAAATGAATTTTACAGTACATCCATATTTAATGCAATAAATCATGACGTAACGAGCCTTAGGCAATAGATAACAAAATAATTTACTGAAAGAAAAGTTTGATTTGAAACATCTATAACATTTAGATCTTTACAATTTAGAACAGGTATACATTATTTTTCTTATTCATTGTGCATTGAACTTGGAAGGTTAATTGTTTGCGGTTAACCATTACAAACATAAACACAATATTATTATGTTGCTTTAATTTGATTGTCTTCCAAGAAAAAAATATATTATCACGTCTCTAAACGCTTCAAACAATTTGTCTGGACGTCGGCTAATTTTGTAAAATGAGCCAGTACATAAACAACAGTTATTTCTTAAACAACCTAACAACTATTGGAATCTTATTTTAATTTTATTTCAATATAAATATTGAAATTATCTTTGCTTACAAACTACAATATACACATCAATCAAGATATGATGTATGTCTAGATATGGCATTAGGCAAGAGACCCGGACTGCTCGTTTTATAATGCGATTGTGTGAATATTTAGACTCCCTTGGGAACACTATTTAACTTTTCTTCCTTTTACATACACATCTTTTATGTTTCTGTCATCTCCTAAGTACACGAAGCGTTGTACCAGGCTCAACGCCTGATCTTGTTCATTACTGTCCACCGAGTAATCGTAATGATTTATTTGGGAGTCAAGCGCGTACACTTGTATCCGGAGAGCATCAAACTGTTTGCCTGTCTGGAAGTCACCGATCATGTCCTCCAGTTTCAGAGCTAAAGGAATAAATAATTATCATTAATAAAAAGAAAAAACGAAAAAATTTAAGAAACAATTTTAGGTGAGTACTTTACAGGCAAATCATCCGATATACGAAGACGCTTTTTGTATTGTTAAACTGGTATTGAAATATGAAAGTATCTATGAAAGTTGTAAAAACAAAAATTTGAATATTATAAGAACAAAATTTGATCTAATCAAATTTCAATTTTATTTTGATGTAATCAAATTTTAAAACATAACCAGTTATTTATTTAAAGCATTAACAATCTCAATTTTTTAACTTTGGTATGTAAGTGAGCCGTAGTGGACATTAGCCCAATTTTTAAAAAATCTTGCTCCAAAAATTGGGTCACGGTAATTTAATGATACCTTTCGCACCACCCATAGTCGCGAGGTAGAAGACTTCTTTCCAATCAAGCGCGCATCGGTGGCCTTGCAACAGCTCCAAATGAGTGGATACATCCATAGTACGACGCATCGCGTCAAGGATACTGGCACTGTCGCCTCCAGACACATCTGAAAATACAATATTGTAATTTTTTCAGACTTTTCTTCTCTTATACTTTTATATCTAATATTGTTCGCATAATTAACTAAGCTAATTATTATAAAAGCCTTGACTAAACAATCGACAAAGTTCATGCTTCAGAACTGTGCACCATGTGCCATGAACACTAGCTGCATTCGCACGCTGAATAACCATCGCAATTATTTGCACGAGAGAAGTACCATTCCTATGATCACCAGCAGCGTCAATCAAACGGAATTAATTGTTTGAATTTTATTTGGCATTATCTCGAAAATATTGTCATTGTGAAGCATAACATAGTCCAACAATTGGTGTAGATAGCAATCGGTCAACATAGTTGTGCATCACTCGTGACTAAAGTTCGTGTGATTCCATACTTTGTAAGACGCATTATGCAGTTGGTACCGATTTTTGGCGATAGATGGCAGTTGTTAAGCTTTGTCGGAGGACTTAACGGTGATTTGAAAATATCCTATAGACGAGATATTTTTTGAGTAGTAGGGCCATACACCTATTTCTATGTAAGCGGCATAGTGGAATATAATTTAGATCTCCCTTGGTTATGGGAAAAGACTCAGGATTAGGAAGAAATAAGTGTTATGGTCAAACCAAGTGGCCAAATATTGATGGTATGTCCCCAATTATACTTTTGTCACTTCAAAATTAAAAAAACATGTAAAAATTTGTTTTACCGGTTCCCAATCCCACAGTGATGTCATTGTCCAATAATTTTCGTACCGGACACAATCCGGACCGGAGGCGCGTGTTGGACGCAGGGCAGTGTGCAACGGACACACCTTTAGAGGCCAGAAGCTTCATTTCTTCGTGATTGAGATGTACGGCATGGGCCATTATACACTGAAGTCAATTATTGATAAAACTTTTAAGCTTACTTCCATACTATTGTTTAATAGCTAAACACTGGCCATTTTTCAGATATAACCATTAAAACTACTCTCGGCATGTATTACTAGTGCAATATTACTCATCGTGTTTATAAAACACTTGCACCAAAAATATAATTACTTTAATAACAGAAAGAAAATAACTTGGAAATGTGTAGTTAATGTCTCGCTTGCACATGAGACCATCATCTAAATATTCAAGATGATCGGCTCCATGCAAGATTCCTCTTCTATATGAGAGTAGGATACAGATGTCTATGAAGACATGTGGTTGTAAGTGGTTAACTTACCATAGTGTGGACTAAGTGCTTTTTTTCTACTTCAGTTTCATGCATGCTTCAAGTTACTACGAAAATATGTTGGTTGTGAATAACATACATTGTTGTTGAGGATCTTGCTTTTGTCATACACCTCAGCGTAGTTTTTGGCGCCTGGGTTTAAAGCCAGCACATACTCTATTTCCTTGCAGTTTTCAGATATATGACTCTGAAACGAGATAATTCTTTTTATATTTGAAATTATAAATGTTGTAATTTGAATATTCATGTGTGTGTTTAATTTGCTTGAGAATTGAAGTAAATATTTAAATCAATTATTCTCTTCTGTTTGAATTAGGGCATACCTGTATTTTGCAACCATTTTCTTCTGCAATAGTTGATAAACCTATCATTAATTCTTCATTACAGCTCACTGCAAATCTTGGAGTTATAACTGGTTCTACTAAATCATTCTGAAAACATTTTAAAATTTTACAGTATTATGTAGTATATATATATAGTTTTGCTTATTTATTATCATATTTTACAATGGCAGATATTGCATTAGTTTTGACTTACACACACACACAACACTTTGACTTTGTAACTCATATTAATATTAAGTCAGCATTGCATTTGGCAGCACTGAACTGAAGATATTTTCTCTACACTGACAAACACTGACTTCTCTAGGCGGGCAAATGTTGCGTATTCCACATCCATGTAGAGTCTAACAATCGGAGCAATTATGTTTGGCTTTAAGCTTGTATAGATTTGTATGGACACAAAAGTTGTGTACAAGCCAGATGTGTATTACACAAAATACAATATCTTAATAACATGTTAACATATAATAAATTACATATTGGAGATACACATTATTGGAGGCGACCATCTTAGTCTTCAAGAGTAGAAACGCATCCGTGTTCATCCTTAAATAGAACTTCTGTTCTATTTGAGATTGGACGTGGTTGTCCATGGGCTGCAGCGACCACTTAACATCAGGTGGCCTGCATGCCCGCTTCTTATTCTTTCACAATAAAAAAAAAATTAGACTTACATTTAAACTGAATACAAGTTTTACAAATTCCTCTGTTTCATACAATTCATCCTTGGTATTGTTGTAGTAACCTGCATCATTTTGGATATTCATACTGACTTTCCCCACCAGTGCCCTCTGGTTGTGGTTTATCACTGCATTGACTAGTTCCATAGTACCATCTATATGCAGAGTCCCAAAGTAACACGCTGTTGTTGTGCCATTGTTTATCAATCTTCTCTATGAGTGAAATGAAAAAGAAATAAAAAAAATTGTGGCTTTATTTTTTATATTTTGAAATGTATCTGCTGTTATATTACTGAATAAAATAGTATTTTATTAATTTATTGGTAATTTATTTCTACTATAAAAACACCAAAGGTTTCAGTTCATTATTAAATGTAAAGTGAACACAACAATTCAGATTTTCAATGGATAGAAGTATTATAAAGTAACACAGTTGGACATAAAATCAGAGAGGGCAAACAAAATCTACAATGAGACTTAAATAATACTCACACTCACTATACATAAGTACATATATAATGTTACAATAAAATTATTTCTAAAGCACTCCTAAATCTCAATAATATGAGGTGAAAGATCTCATATTCCTCCTCACCTCATAAGGTAAAAGACCTCACATTATTGAGAATTAGAAGATTAACAAAGATAGTCAAAATTACCTCAAAGTAACAAATAGGTATATTTGTTTGTACACTGTATTAGACATAAAACTCACCACAACTTGATCATAAACTTTCCTTGCAAAATCTGTATTACTGTACTTTTTCTCCAAAGGGAATGTATATTTATCTAGCCACTCAAGCAAGGGCCGGTCTAAACCTACACCAATATTCGGGAACTGAGGAGCATGTGTGTGGCAGTCTACGAACCCTGGCATCATAAACTCATTTTCTTCTAAATATTTGACTTGGTAATTCTTGAAATGTCCTGTTGCATCTAATTTTGCAAACTCATCTTTAGAGCCAGATGCAGTTATCTGAAATAAGTAATTACAATTATTAATAAATAATAATGTTTTATACATTCACTATTTGGTTTGTTGCGGGCCTAGAATAAAAGTTTTTTATATGGAATCAGGACAAAAATCATTTTATATGATATACAAAACTGTAGTAGCTCTGTGCTGGGTGCAAGAAGTTACAAAAAAATATATTTTCTGGCTTTGAATTTATTATATAATATACCTATAGGTATACTTACCAAGCCATTGTCAATAGAAATGAAGCCTAGAAGAATATTCAACTCTTTTAATGTACTTGCGGACACAAATGTTCCTACAAAAACATATTTCATTTCAGACATTTTTATGAAAATATAGCACATGTACGTAGGTTGCAGATACAGTGGTCAATGAATTAATCTTGGGTCAAGTTAAAGTTATTGAAGTATCAGAGTTTAAAATAAAAAACAGAGAGATAAAGATAGTTGTTTCACGATAAAGAATTAAAGTCAAAGTTCATATTGTTTTGTTCATGCTGCACAAACTACAAAATAATCCGATCCATTCGGAGCCACCAGATGCAAACATATTAATTGTAAATAAATTTAAATAATAACAATTATTATTTAAATCGTAAACTTCAACGTTGTTAATGTCAATTTGATGTTTCCATCAAAAACATGCCAAATGCTTTTTCTTCCTTTTATGTAATAGTCCAAAAAATCTTTTAAGCAAAATGTTTTAAAATCTAAAACCGTGGCGTGTTAGCTATAATCAATATTTTTAGGAAATTTAAAGTATTTAAGAAGTTATGTAACGATCGATTAAATGTAATCATATTAATCGATTAGCGAATAAAGACTTTAATGTAAATTTATACATACAATCAAATGTGAATTACGTGAATTATTGTTTTCACTTTGATTTGATGTTATTTTATTTTCATGTTGTGTTATTTATTGAGTATATTTAAATTCAATTATTTGGTTTTTTTGTTGGTATTTCGCTAACAGGATCACGGGTTAGAATGATTTTTACACATTTTTCCACTTAGTAATTGGTTTTTATTGTTTCAAAGCTACCTCCAAGAATCACCGACTGTGATTTATGTTTCCATTAATTCTTAAGTATGTGAACTATTAACGCGTAGTTCTCATTTTATATAATAACTGATGCCAAGATGCTTTAGCATGTTCTGCGCCAATGCTCCAGTTTAAGAATTGCCCGGTACGAGCACTTTGAATCCAATATTTTGAGCTGGACAAAGCTGCACGTGCTAGTGCTTCTTCTAAACGGTTGTTTATTCTTCTTGCTTCGTCTATCGCCTGAAATATTATATTACATATTACAAGGATACGAATTCTTATCTTGCTATTTTTTTATTATTATT
>DWON01003787.1:0-17384 GCA_018251015.1 Phocides pigmalion okeechobee | reverse complement strand
CCGGCAACCACACCTCCCCAACCGAAACACAATACATGAAGAACATGTTGCTTTACGGCGGGTTTTGAGGGTGGCGGCGGTGCCGCCCCGGGCGAGCTCTATCGGCTCTACCACCTTTAAGCATAGTAGTTTATTTGTGATCGTCCTCAGAATTATAGTTCTATTTGAGTTTGACTACAGACGTAAATTATTAATGACTATTTCTAAAAAAACAAATATTTAACTTTATTTTAGAAGTTTGAATCTATAATCTTATTTACCTTGTTTCTTATAATATATACACTTTACATCAGATTACCAGAACGCAGGATCAAGCGCAATGATATCAGTAATATAGTAGGCTTTGTAAGGCGAATGTATGTCTAGCGATGCTTCTATGGCTAAATAGAACAAATCATTTTATGTCTAAGTAAATCAATGTCATTAGTTACTCAAAATTGTAAAAAATATTTCGACTACTTGTTAAATGTTCTTAGAGTTGCAGCTTATTAATAATTTTTTCACAAGTGTGGTTACAAGCTAATAAAATTACAAAAACAAAAAAATTACGACGAACCTAAATTTAAATTTGGATTGGAAAGAGCGTGTCATATGCCTAGTTACTAAAATTTATATGCACTGCGGAAACCTCATCAAAATAAAGCAGTGTCGCAAGTATCAAATTCTTAACCATAATTTGTGTCGATATTCTTCACTGACCATATTGTTTATATTCTACTAGAAAGATAAGTCATTGAGAGCCGTATCACTGTTTCCGAAGCGTTGCAATAAAAATTGGTCCAGATTCCACATCGAAAATAAGACGTTTTTTGGTCGTCTGCCAAGTTCATTATGAGCGTTCATGAAATTTCACATTTGAATTATTTTACTGTCTGACTTATGGCCGTTACTTAAATATTTGGTAAACAGGAAAAATATAGCTCTGATCGCTCAAATTTAATGTGTTGTGCTGAAATAGCATCTATAAGTGGACCGGAGCGATATAATACAAGTGAACGAATTTAAGAGCGCCGCACTAGAATGTTTATGCACGAACAAAATTTGGTAAACGTTAGCTAGTAACAGAGTTCAGACTTTGGACTTTACTAATCACTGGAATAGACGGAGCTAAAAATACGCACTCATTTAATCGGAATAGATTTTCTAATCTATTAGAGCAGACAGATTCGAAAACGGCCGATTGAACAATGGAGACCGCGAATCTAATTATTGACCACTCTCGTACAATGGACAACAAAGCGCTGGACATTGCATAATTCCAGTGTAATACGCAATCTAACAATAGAACTGAACATTAGGCGTGATTCATCTCGGACTGATCCCTGCAGGCGAAGATTATCGAACTGGAGCACTAACACTTGCGGGATGCATTAAAACGCACGTGAGCCCAATTTACGCCTTTAAATAATTTCCTTCGACTTCCAACAAAGTATTAGTTGATGCATCAAACGGTATGACATTTGTGGCTAATAAGTTTGAGACATTAAAATATTATGGCTGACGCTTTTCCGTAACAAAACCGAATGTGAAAACCGATGCGCTAACTAGTGCCCCCTTATTTATAGTATGCCATCTGTCAGATTGTAACCGCTCCAGTTTCAAATTGAAACAGCGTTATGTTCTAATTGGATTGTATTTTTGTTTAAAGTATTTCTAATAAGCTGGCTGGAATCACGCACATTGTTGCAGTAACAAACACAATGACATGTGTTTACGTGATCGCAATTAGATCATCCATTGATGTATTGGTGTTGGTGGATTAGGTCCGTTACCTTCGCATAGCGCAACATAGTGTTAAATGAATTTAATTATCTCGTCTACAGTTAAATTACATTAAGTTGTGCTTTTATTGACTTTTTATCTTCTGCACTATCTTCGTTCGATCATTCTTCAATGTTTTTTTCATTGGCTACTTCAATACAGTCAATAAATGTCTAGCTGAAAAAATGGTTTTAATGTAAAGATTTTCGACGCAACATTATATCGGTGAGCAGGAGTGCTGTCTGATCGAGAAGTAACGAGTTCTGTATCTGGTACTGATTAGCGCGTGCGCATGTGTTTGTCGAGGTAGTTATGAATAGACTCGTATGTGTTGTTGCGCATTAAGTATGCTTTGGATTTTATTATTTAATGATTCATCTTAGGGATATAGAAATAGTCAGGAATGCTTGCGCCGTTCGCGTTGAAAAGCCAGTAATAATAGAATATTGGCGCATCTGCCCCACGGTATAAGTTTTAATGTTATTACTCTTGCTATGATATCTCCAGGTTATTTTAAGAGTGTTTTATGTTTTTAATTGCGATCCACGGATTATTTTTCCGCTGTGGACTAAATTTTTACAGCTGTTTTATAACGACTCCGCTGATGACAGAATTAAGATTGTTTATGATATATTCTCGACCGAATTATAAAATCCGTGCTATAAATTTAGATTTTTGTTATGATGCTATTCATTGTCACAGTTATTTGTTAATATTACGACGCTTATTAGATTTAGCTTCTCAACTCGTTCTTTTCCGTGAGTATTAGAAGATACAATCCATATGTCGTTTCGTTTAAATTCTACGTTATGATATGACATAGTAATAATATTCTGATTACTAAAATTAAATGACATCTTTGTAATTTATCACATCTAAAAGTAAATATTTCTAATATTTTAGGGAAAATTGTTACTTTATATACTTTAAAGTTAAAAGTTGATACGAACGTAATTTTAAAGAAACCTTTTTATTATTTCAAAATAAGATAAACCATAACTGAATTTCATTCGAATTAAAATTCGTTTCAAAAGATGTTTACAAAACGAAACGAGAAATGTCGAAATTAAAACGTTACATCAATTACGCGTTACAATTACTCCGTCTAGGCAATAAAAAGAGGAACAAACGTAATACTAAAAGTTTCGTGAAATAACAAGTGGGTGAATATGTTTCCTGCAAATGTATAAACAATATTTCATCGTAATGGAATAGTCGGACGGTAACTTGTGCTAACGGCCTGCGATTTTGAAGGAATTATAAGATTTTTTTGTATTGGCGTAATTCTCTGGAGGCATCTTTTATTCTTTAAGAAGAATGGAGGTAGAAGATTCTACGATGCTTTTTCTCACTAAAATACACTAAAAACTGAAGTTCTAAGATCGAACGAAAATGCTATTCTTGAGGACTAAGATGATAGCGTCAATTATAAGCGTAGTCAACCATCACACCTTTTTATCGATACAAACTTCATTGCTGATTATAAGGGTGGCGGGTACCTTTCTAGTTTTACTATTTACGTAACACGTAAATATGTAATAAATAAAGACGTAATAACTATGTAATAAATTTGTACGTAATAAGAAAATTCAAAAAACGAAATATGTAAATTAAAAAAATAAACTGATACAACAAACGTATTTTTTTTAATTTTTAGCATTTTTAATTTTTCTTTAAGTGTAATATGTTAATATGTAATAATTAAATTCGTAATACGTAATATTTTTAATTTACTTATTACTTACTAATTAGTAAGTAATAAGTTAATTCAAAAAATACGAAACACGTAAATCAAAAATTGTTTTAAAATTTTATGTTTTTTTTTCTTTCAATGTAATATGCTAAATGTAGACGGTGCCTATTATTGTGGAGCTTACAATAAGCTAGTCAGCGCTCATTTACACAATCGCTACGCTTTATAATGCTTAACATACAATAGAATTATCGTTTCGTAACACCATCACGAAAGCACCCAAATCTGAAATTAACGTGCACACGAACCATCCAAACTTGACCTTTCAATTTCAAAATGCCATTATCGTCTCATCTAATATATAATTTGTATGGTTTTGAAGATTTAAAACAGTGGATAAAAGTTGTAGACAAATCATTGTCGAAATTATATGAAGACTATACTGGAAAGAAAATCCATCAGAAAAAGTTGTACAGAACACTGAAGATAGTAAAAAAAAACACGTATGTAGATATTTCACGTATGTATTCGTATTTATAATCTCGGGAGATAAAATATTTTTCGTTAAATAATATCCACATACACAGAATAGGATGGTCGACTTGTTGGTTGATAATAAAGTGTAGCTGACAACGGCACCTCTCCAACCGAAACAAAAACTGATTTACAGCTAATTATGAGGTACCCTGATGGTACCCCGGTCGAATTATAAGTCTACCACCTTTACCTGACCTAACAAAGGAGTAAATAAAGGTTATAAACATTTATTATTTATCTATATTAAACTTTTGAATTAACTTTTATCTACTTGATATAGCGAATAATAAATTTTATAATTATAATTTTATGGATCAAATAGCTATAGATGACTTTGAATTTAAAAATATTGAACTTACCGGTACTTACCAGTAATTACCCGTAAAATATTTTTTTAAATTCAAAATCATCTGAAGTAACTTTGAACCTCATTTGAGTATCTTTGAAGTACATGTTTTTTTACAATGTAGATAAATAGGTGTAAATGAAGCTACGCGCCAAAAATAATCAGTACAGGACGCGGTCAAGAATTGGATGAGTGACATATAGGCTACATTTTGAGCACACTAAAATGCTTCGGAAAGTATGTTTAGGAGTCGGTACTGGTTACTATCGGTACATGACAGATGTTAAACCTTGTAGCAGGCCCACATTTTTGCTTAACCACTGGAATAGTGAGTAAACTCAAGGTTTCTTCTAGTTTTTAGGAGACACCTTATCTTATCAGTCACCATCATATCAGCCATCGATCCTAAGAAGGCTTATTTAAAAATCGAAAACAAGCCTTCTCATCAAAATAATCATATTTACCATGTATTCTTATCTAATACGTCTGAATTAGAAGATTGATATGGGCTGAGAAGGGGTCATCGTATACTGGTCGTGATCCGTCCTAAACCAGCGCCATTAATGTCGATCATTAAATATGAATTATAAATATAAAAGAAAGCCCAAGAAAAGTAATCAGGGCCGACCATTATTAGATTAAATATCTCGCGGTTCCGTGAATGCGGTCATTGTTGTGCGTTTGTGTTACGGTTGTGTGTACGTATGTTTGTGTCTATGTGTGAGTTTGTATTAATGTGTGCTGTACATTGATTGCGTTGTTAATCTGATTCGGTACTTACACACGCTGAAATAATTAGGGGAACATAAAAAGGTCATAATTATCGTAATATTTGTTTGTAATATAAAATATTATTTGAGTTTTTATTTGTTTTGAAAAGTATTCCAAATAGCGTAATTATGAATAAATACATGTTTTATATGTTCTTCTAATTAACCTGGTATGTGTAAAAAACAACTTTACAGATGTTTAATATGGTAGAATCTGTACGCTTTGACCGAGGAAGGGGAGAGGGGGAGTACCGGCGTCGTATCTGCCATTCAATATTCAAAGTAATAAAAGACGATGGTGGGATAGTTAGAAAACCTTACTTAATGGTGACAAGAGGGCTGGTTCATATCTCATGTAGAGAATTATGATCGTTATTCAAACGGCAATGCGGCCAGCATTCTTGGTACCGTACTGTGTAGCCACGGATTCTCTTTATATTGTTTAGGTTAATTTTTTATTATATTTACTTTTCAGGTATTCAATGGTTTAAGTTACTTTAATAAACATCATTACAACCAAAAAAACAAATGAACATACTCGTAAGTTAAGATTCGGGCCGCTCACACAAGGAGTTAGCGGTACGAATCTCAAGCACGCACCTCTGATTACGTTACGATATACGTATCAACCGACTGACCGATGGTGGACCGACGACTTGATAAAGGTCCCTGGAAACCGCTGGATGCAGAGAGCACAGAACCGGTCAGAGTGGCGGCAACTGGGGGAGCACACGTAAAGGCTGATGGATGGATGGATGAATGCGTATTAAAAATAATTATTACTTCTTTTCACGGTTAAAGAAAATATCGATACCTACATGGCTAAGTCTTCGCTATAAAATATTTAAAGATGAGTGAAGTCGACCAATTCGCAGTTGGCAACCATGGTGGAATATAGTTTAAACCTTCCCCTCGTAAGACAAGGAGCGTTCCGGTCGATGATGATGGTAGAATAAATAAGCAATAAAACAATGAAAATGTCAAAAAATATATATTGTCAATATTGTCACGACAGTCAGATCGGGAAAGTACAATCTCCACTCTCATAATCCGCTGTGAACCTTATTTGAGTTTGAAAGGTTACCCGCGACACTTTGAAGCGAAACCACCATTTTAGTACTCAGGAGTGGCAACGCATCTACATACAAACGCATATAGGATTTCAGTGTTGTTTAAATTTGAACGTAGATTCCCGTGGGCTGCTGCGACTTGACATCAGGTAGCTTGCATGTTGCGTGGTGCCGGCCACGAGTGGCGCCACTCCCTCTCTTCCCGATAACGTAGGCAAGTAAGGAATCAAACAAGGATATGGGCAGCATCATCTTTCTACAATCTACTCCCAATGCGGTCACCAACACGCATGGCCAAGCGTGTTGACTATGGCAAATAGTCCCAAATATAAAGATAAACATACCAAGGATGTAAGAAACAATATTTATAGAAGCATCGATTAAGTATTCTAATTGTTAGGCACTATCCAGTCGGACATTGATAAAATCGGAAACGGGGACGCGGTTTGAATAATGGAGAGGCTTTTGATGACGGTGTTAATAAAAATCATAATAAATGAATAAAATTGCCGCCCACTGCGTGTTTTAAATAAACCAACAGGTACTGATTCCTATTAACAGTCCATAGAATAAATTTATGTTTACTGATATATTAATATACCTTGCTACTAGTTTGTTATTGAATAATTATGTATCTCTACTGTAATTTCATAATATAATATAGATATATTTTTATTATGAAATAGCTACTTACCGCGACTTTAAACACGTAAGATATATTTGTTTTATTTTTTAGGCTTTCTAACATAAGAGTCTTCTTGTGCACTCATACTCGCAACTTTTAAATTGATATAACTTTTTGTTTATTTACAAATTGAAATGATATGGACACTAAATGTTTAGTGAAGCTTATTGAAAAATCGCATTGATTTAGCCGTTTCTGGGATTAGCGCATACACGCACGGACAGATACGCACTGACAGTTATTACATTAATAAAGCCCCAAAAATAGTTTTTTATATATGTTCCATGTACAGACAGTGATCAGTTACAATTTTATTATTTGTATAAATATGTGATTAAAATAAAAAAAATTGAGTTAATGTGTATCAAATATGTACTTAAGCTGGTAGAACAACAGTAAAACAGGAGGTATTTTATAGCTTTACTTACACAAATTTCACATTCCATCAATATTTGATTCTCTTGTAAAATTAATAAAATTTAGACGTGCCAATATATTACATGAACGATTTACTTCCTGAAGTAATTCATATATGGCCTAAGAAGAATCACAGCTTCCAAACCTAAACTCAGCAGCACCAGACTGCTGCTTTAAAGTAAAAATAGGTGAAATGATGGTGCCATCGGAAACGAACCTCAATGATTCGAGTTCTATTTATTAAAAAGTAGTTTTTTCCACGGATTTTTCCGCGCAAATGTCGGTATTACAAAATTTAATTTTTCAAAATTCTTATATTTTTCATTTAAGGTTTTACGAATAAGTAAATCTTAAAAATATATGTATAACCTGAACGTAAAAAATAATAATTTCCACGTAATAAACTACATTTCCCATTGCAACCCCTTCAAATTTTATTCAAACCCATCAAAACCGGTTCAAGCATTTTTGAGTGAAAACGGAACATACAAACATACTTACGCATTTATAACATTAGTAGAATTTATATCAGTTCTATAGCACACCATTCGTATGCACATTTGGGGTAAATATGACTTAGTAAAAATTCGGTAAGTCGGTCATTAGGCACGCTTTTTAATCGGGGTCTTAGAGGCCCATAAAATTATCAGATTTCGTCACACTTTGGGCAATTTTCGTGGCGACTAATGAGTCGAAGTAACGCAATGAAGCCACTTACGATTATGAGTGCGGTCGTTAGGCCCTTGGCGTTTATAAAAGTAATTACGATAGAAAGTTGATTCATTTTTGTGACAAAATAGTTGTAAATGTTTTTAATGTGATGTACTGTGACTGTGTGTGGGCTGTTTAGTTATAATTCAAAATAATGCCATTGTTCGTTTCACTTTATACTACGTATAAGCTTCTTAACTCGCATGTGACAGTATCAAACATTGATTGTAAGACAGATCTTTGCTACGTAGATAATAATGAATGATTATCTATATATTAATAGGAGATTTTCATCATCATGATACATTTAAACAATTCAAATTTCTTATAAATCCTTACTATTAAATATATATATGTATGTATTGTATCATATTTTATACCATTATAGATTATTATATTGTCTGTTTGTTTATATTTCTGTTTCTTAACGTATAAACCACTGTTTTCATTTACATAAATTTTTTCATTTTCATTTTATTTTTAAAACAGTGAGTGCATATATTTTTGGTCATTACAGCTCAGTGGTTATATATTAACACGACATACTTAAACTGAGCAATGAAAAGAAATTGTAATTAAAATAACCGATTTTGGCAATATTTTTCAAAAAACATGTTGGTATTCAGTTTATAGCAGCTTCTAATATTTGGCGGATAAATCTGCAAGTTTATACTAGCATAGCATAGTATAAAACCCAGTCGCTTCCCGCCGTCTGTACACTTAGATCTTTCAAAAGTACGCTATGGATTTTAGTGCGGTTTTCCTCATTAGATAGAGTTATTAAAAATAAGGCTTATTAGTGCATACATATTAAAGACGAGAATTTCAAAAAAATTCAATGTGATATCGTAAATGCGCTCATGCGAAACCGGGTCTGGCCGCTAGTTATATCTAATTCTAAACGCGATGCCACCGAACAACCAGATATCATAGACTAACTAAATTCGGTTTATAAATTCTCCTTTTACCCTCAATTTATTATATTATTATTCTTATATTACTATTACATTGTTATCCTTAGATTATCTTTATGGTTATTCGACTACGCGAAGCCGAGTTAAAATTATAATTGAGTTTGTAATCAATTGCTTTAAACGAACAAAATCAATAAAAACTACAAAATGACTTTTTTGGACAGAATTTATCCGTTTTATCATGTCAACTTATTTTAATAGCAAATTATATCAAATTATAAATGTCACAGATATAAGAATATCACTTATTCTGAAATAAATTCTAATTTGTTCCTGAAATAAACATTACTTCAAATAAAATTCAAATCATATTTATATCTCACAATAATTTTACGGCTACCTAGCGATCCACGGAAACAGTTAAGAGCTGTAAAAGGAAATCGTAATATCGGGAACAGATTGATAATATTATATATTTAGACGAAAGCAAGTCAGACCACGTTGTAGCCATCATTAGCGAACAAATCGTGCTATTTTATCATTCATACTCCGACAAGACAACTCTGTAATTCATTAGGAAAGAGGCATGAACACGCCGTCGATAACTAACGAGCAATTCTACGAAAAGAAGATAAAAATTACTGTTGTATAAATATATTAATACGACTAATATTATAAATGGAAATTTTAACACACTTTGGTTGTTTTTATACACATATACCTAATGTGTATTGTATCAATCCAGTAATTAAAAAGGTATGCGGAATATTTTTCGCCGGGTTTTTTCTCCTGGTCAATCTTAGCCAAAAGGGAGCTGAAATCAGATGTACTGATTTCACACTGTATTCTTACCTTTAAATGTATGCCACCTTACAATTAAATAACTTATCGAATTTGTTTTTTACGTTTTAACTTCTAATCCTTCAGTTTAGTTAGTTTTATTATAATCATCGGAATAGTAATTATAATAAATATATCAGTGTTAAAAACATAAAATAGTAAGGCGACTGGTAGACCCCGAGGTTGATTGTAGGTGATTGATTCTTTATGCAGCACTAACAAAGAAATTTTAGTAATACACTCCCGAGGATGAATAGACGTTGAAAGAAATGTAGAATTCGGCGCAAGCGAAGCCCCGGGAAAAGTCGTTATGTGTATATAGGTGTATTTGTTCCAGAAATATAAGCTATAACAGTATTAAGGTATGATCCGAAAAATATGCTACAAAGGCAGTTATCTTAACTGTAATTATTTTGAGTCATTGCTCAATTTCAAGACTTATCGTTAAAATACATAGCGTACGTTAGGACCTTAGCAACAGGCTTCACGTGTTCGAAATTCGAAGTACATTAAATAAGTAATTGTAGCGTCATAGAAAAAAAAACAAATGAACATACGAACAACATTTTACTTTCATATAACAGTAGGAATGTTGGACGTTACAGAATCGCCCACTTCATATCTGATAATTTATTAATTTCTCCCGCTCCGTGTTTGTTCCCCAATGATCAATGCACACTCCCCTTCTGCCAATGATAAGACTTTTGTTTTCGTGATTGCTCTTTGTTAATCATACTTTCTTAATTAAGGAAAAAGTTGGAACTGCGAGCTAATTTTGGACGATCGAACGATAAGGAACGTAGTTTCTTCGGCCGTGTTAATGAGTTCGTAATCGGAATATTGGCAGTGGAATTGAATGTAGCTTGTGGAAGTAATTATATTTCTAAGGTATAGCGACACGCGAGCATATAAATTCCTACGTTCATTTTAAATATTAATTTTGCTTCGAAACGCCCTTTACCAACATGAAAGGTTGATGGATAATTAACGCTAAAAGCAACCTTAACTTTTATGAATGGTAAATTAAATAATAATAAAACAAAATCATTATAAAGTAATTAATAATTTCAATAGAATGGTTATACAGATAATTCTGATGTCGCCACTTATGGATACGTCACCGTTCACCTTGTAATTCAATAACGTCCTCTACTCAACGGGGACAGAAACATATCACCACCACAATAATTTGAAGCTTAAAGCAAATATTGTCTTTCAGTTAAAAGGTGTGGCTGTCGTGTCAGTTACATATACAGAGATCATTTCCCGCAGGAGTAGCAACGCATTTATGCTGTATTGCTGTATTGAATATTGGTTGGTATGGAATTGGTTATGTCCATAGGATAGTATCTTTTGGCTTGATTCGCATTATGTTTTATGCGTAAATTTTCCAATGACCACATTAAAATTTCGTATTTAATGGTAGTAAATTTAACATGCTGAAAATAAGACGATTTGAATTTTGATTCTCTGTGAATTGGCCATATTGCAAATTATATTTACTGCTATTTGGACCTTTTGCGAACTTTACAATCGTCACAATACAATTACACCGTCTTCTTACCATCAAATTGTATACGTGTTCGTTCGCAATCAGTACATAAAACACACCATTTTGCATACTGGTAATTATATTAGTAGTTAGATTTTACATATGAAATTTATCTATATTCACACTTTTTTATTTTTCACTATACAAGTGACGTGGCGGCTAGCTAGATTGGTCACACAAAGGGTTCGATTCCCGGTTTGGCAGACATTTAAGTAATATAGTAAGAGTACGTATTTGTCTTGTATGACTGTGGGACTAAGCCTGTATAAAGCGATTATTATCATCATCAGGGAGGACGTGTCCCGGCCGCTTTGGGCAGGGGGAATACGGGCATGGCGGTGAACCCAAATAGATAAATTTCCCATAAAGCGATTATTGTTTTCTGACATGCCGATAAACTAGATGCAAGAAATTATGAAGTGGATAACTCGAAACGAAAATCGTGCGATTATGAAAATCTTTATAAAACATCTCATCGCATTAAGGCTAACGAAACGGCTAGAAGGAAACAGATATGAAGACAAAGCGGCACTAAAAATCGAGAAAGCATTGTTAAAGTCAAACGAGTATGGCGGTGCAGAGTAATTGGCGAAGCTAGCCGGAGGCTTCACCAACACCTCTGTATCAAACCGTTTTAATAATGAACCGCTTGAGATCGTGAAACAATAAATTGCGAGGCTTGGAGGCTTCGTGCCCGAGACAGCTATCTCGCCCGAGCATTATGCATCTCGTGTTTCTAGCTCCGCGATACCAGCCTATCATCTATGAGATTGATAGGAGAATAGCCCCACGGCTAGGCGCGATTCGGACACCATTGTGAAAGCACACGGATTGTGCAATCTCATTAAAATACGCCCTAACTGCTGTTTATACAGCCCTGGTTCATGGCAAAGGAATGCGGGCAGGTTAATATGGAGCTGCCATTCTTGAACTATCAAAAACTAAATCGCATTTTTTTGTAGTGGGCTTACGGACATGTACACCATCTTTTGTTAAATGATCGCTGCAGCCTAAGGTAATCTACATATGATTTCAACTACAGATTTTTAAATTGTTGTAAGCTTTATGTGTATTACTTGTATTAGCTTCATTGTAGGCCGATCACACCGCTTCAGCTTAAACTTAACTTCTTCTTAAACGCAAGAATTGCTTCACGGTCTAAAATTAGAACAACAATGGTATCATCCCGGTGTAACTTTATCTCTACCACGTATTGCTATAGTAAGAAATATTATGATATTGCATTTTATGTTAGAAGTAACAATGTGCCCGGGATTAATTCTGTGCTAATGTTCCATATGGAGTTGATTATAAGTGTCTAAGTGCGACAGTGATCGCTTACCATCTACATGAACTACAAACTCATATCTCACTTCCAAACTATATACAAATACAATTAATGTTTACCTTAAGTAATTAAATAATTACATACAATTATTACAATATAAATGATAACCAAATCAGTAGAAAACAAACAGTGTTTTGTTAATGACAACACGGAATCTCGATATTACAACATGAAATTATATTCCCCGTAAACAATAAGTGAGGTCAATTCAAATGACCGAAAATCCATTAACCATAAGCACAAAACGACGATTAAACATCGAACTAAAACAATTTTCTCCAACTTCAACAAACAAAATCGATTGGGCTTAATTGCTGAATGATCAATAACTAATTGTGTTCACCACACGTATCTACGACGATAAAAATATAATTACTGGCTGCCAGCCAAATGAATCGATCTACATCAGAACGCGAGGTTAATCCATCATTTAGATATTACGTCCCGATTGAAGCTTACCGTTTTTAATTTCCAAAATTACGCCCGTGAAGTCGGTCGAAGGCTAAAGGACTCGTTTCATCATTTTCGAAAGGCGATATTAAAGCCATATCAAGGATGATTATCTTGTACTTGCTAGATCACTTATACATAAGGCGACCGTCTTAGTCTTTACTCATAGCAACGCGTCTGTGCTTAATAAATGTAACTCTTGATCTATACGAAATGACCACGTACAATGAAGTCGGATGCATGTTCGTTAGCAACTTCAAATTTACAGTATAAGATCAAAACACTCTTGCCTTAGTCACTACTATCGAAAGCATTAAGTTATTCTTGATAAAGAAAGTGAAATGACGCATGTATAAGCAATGGTGTTCTGTGCTTACGAGTAGAAAACACACTTTTTCTAGAAGCGTCATGATTGCAAACGACAAATTTCGCTTATCCGTATGGAGTAGAACACAATCGTAAGTAGGCTGAAGGCGCCTAAACACGTACACGTAATTACCATGTCGTAAATTGTCGAACATGAGTGGTAGGGGAGGTCGCCACCGTCTAATGTCGAGCCGCCTCACACCACCGCCGTGTTATTTCTGTAATCACTTCCATTCCGTAAAACGCGACATTAATTAAAATTTAGTTTCAGGCCATTAGTTACCATCGCGTTTCTTCAAGTTTCATTTTTTTCCGACTTGTAATTATAGAGCGCGGGTGCGAGGCTAAATGGGTATGGTAATGACAAATAACATTGTATTGAAGGTAGCCATGAATTTTGTATTCAAATTAGTAAGACTAATAGGTGCAGGGTGACGAGTGACGGCTACTGCTATATGCTTTTGTTGGATAATCGGAAATCCTCTTATTTTATCGCCATCATAAGCTTATAGGGTCGATAGTTATTCTATGCACCGTTTTTGGGAACTAAAGTTGCACACGAGTATCCAGTCCACTTTATGATATGTGGTCACTGCAAATTAACATCAATTACTAACTCCACACAGAAATTGATTCTCACTTGAAGTCGATCACAGTCGCAATGTACTCTAGAGGACTAATATAGCTCCGTCATACGTAACAGATCTGGTTACGATACTTCTCCACTAAAATTGCATTTGGCTAGAAATGGGTGTATCGATAGTACCTTCACAACTAAGCCGTACAGGTTTTGCCACTTGCAAAATATATGACTTATTTTATTATCAAAATAAATAGAATTTAGGTACGTGTAGATGGGGAAATCCAGTCTATTACAAATTGTAATTCATTTGAAATAAATTTATTTGTATTAAATAGTTATTGATGGATTTGGAATTTGTGGTGTTATTTACTAATCATTAAAACTTTTCTGGGCAAGTTTTCACATATATAAATTAAAATATACGTGAAGGAATGATGTTTAGAATAGCATAGTTCGTTAGCGAGGCCCATACAAATCCATTACCGTATGATTAGAAATCGGTAGCCGAAACTGAAAACTGGTTTAAGTCGGTTTAAACTCGTGACTTGTGAGATTTTACCGGTAATAAGGCTGTGTATACACTGCCCGCCGAGTTATTAATTAACAGGTCGACAGCAAACAGAGGCGGGCTACCGGACTGCGCTCGGTACACAAAGTTATTTACCCAACGAGACTAGGACCGGCGCGGCGTGGAGAGCCTCATTACCGTCGTTCTGAGAAAATTGGAGGTGAGAAACGAACTTAAAAAGATAATGCCAGTATGTCGATGTTTCGCTATTTTTGTTCACTTGTTATCGCTTAAAGTCAACGTTAGACGTTCATGGAATGGAATTTTAAAAGTGGTTTGACGGCGCGTTGCCGCTAGTTAGGCATATGACGTGCAATGTAGTAGTTGAGAGAGTTGTAAGTCTTCACTATTTATGTCAGCAATATGAAAACAATATACTTCACACGATTCCTATGTAAATGGTACTGAATCCTATAATAATTCGGAGCTGGATAGAATTTTATAATTATGTTGAAAGTTTATTTTAGTGTTTTTTAAAAATATGTCCTAGTAAACGAGCATTCTATCTGGTCGTAAATGATCATTACCGACCACAAGCATCTGTTACCTACTTGATATAAAACAGGTATCTCACCTGAAGTTGAAGTTAGAAGTTTGTTTGGCAGTGATATCATTCCGGTCGAACTTAACAAGTTAAAGTTCTCTATAATACGTAGAGTCCTCCTGATTTAAACCGTCGCTTACGAAAATTTGAGACACTAAAGAAGTCGCCAATATATCGCTGGATAGAAAGGGAAACACTTTTGCACCTTTTTCAATCCTATATCATAACATTTTAACATATGGTTCAGTTATAGTTTCAGGAGGGATGTACCACCACCGCCATCGTTCACCGAAGCAATTCTTGCGTTTGGGTTGAAAAAAGCGATTGCTGCTATAGTTGCCGGTTACACACAAAGCAAGGCAACCACTTCATTCCTCAGAAGTAGTAACGCGTATTCGTACGAGCACAGATAGGATATCAGTCCTGTTTGAGGTTTTGGCAATCACAAGAACGAGCCTGCTGGCTCATTTGCTATTTATTCAAAATTCAAAAGTGTAACAGGAATACTTTAGGGATTCCTTACAATATTGGTTTTATATTAATTCGATGTTATCAAATATTCGTATTGCGTAAGCCGATTTGAGACATAAGTACAAATTAATTTAATTAATTACAATAATTGTGTATGAAAATTACTTTCTTTAGATCTGTAAAATTAATAAAAAACGTATCTTTATGTAATAAATAAATGATTTCAAAAAGTAATTGGATTGGATTGGAACATAATTATTGAAGTCTGCACGGTGTTTACCGTAAAAAATAATTAACTAAACAACTCGCGATCATAATTTCACTGCTACCAAATAATTAATATTAAATGAAAGGCCCTCTTTATGTTTAGACGTTCTTACCTCAGACTTTGCCCAAGGGACACCACTTTTCAAATTCGGTAAAAAACGTGGAACACTTATTGACAGCCCAAACATTTGCTCGTAGGTAACCGACCGGCACGTTTACCTGCCACTTGTCCAGCGTTGTTTACACAGAACAGAAACACAGAACGCAATGTTCGAATACGCAAATTAACGAATACCATTCACTTGTTAATGAATACCACAGCACTTCGCGTATGCATTCGTTTTGGGCGGGCGGAGTGGAGACGTGCGCGGGCGCCGGTTCTTGGTCGATATTAGCGTCGGATGCGTCTGAAATCTCAATACTAAGCAAGTGTACGCTTTCTGTGAATGGACGTAAATTTGTCATTTTGTTACTGTCGGGCGAAGACGGTTAAAGACAATGTAAGTCTTAGGCATGTTTATGAATACCTTTGAAGAGATCAAAAACTGAATTCTATTAAAAAAATGTTATCCATATTGTGTTACTAATATTTAAGTAAGAACTAGTAATGTCATAACAGTGCCATGGAAAACAAATAGGCTCTTTTAAAAACAAGAAGTATCCGTTAAACTTGTTCAGTTTTGCAAATCAGTTTTAAATTTGAAAGAAATGTGTTTACAATATCTTTTGTTGTATTCGTAAAAACATGAAATTGAAGATTTTATTATAGTATTATGGTGTTATTGTATAAATAAGGATATTACTATGATGTATAGGGACAGTAATTAAGAATGGTATACACCTGTGAACCAAATTGAATATTTACAAATATTAGATATCTAAAGCAGCTCGCTCAGTGATTGATTATACGAGTATTTCTAAAACCTAAAGTAATGGATTTAATAGCCAATTACTTTCATTGAAATCGACATATTTAACGTTGGTTGTGGTCTGAAAATTAAACAACGGCATACACTTCTATAAGCGGAGATAAATTAGTTCTCCGTCATTGCCTTGAGTTCCCATAAAAAATCTAATTTTTATATTTTCTGAAGTCACACACGGTTTGCGTAAGATACGCATGATTCAGAGAATAAATTTCTTTTATGAGAATTTTCTGCACTAGAATTTTGAAGTGGAAATGTAATTTTTAGTAGTTATGAATATTTTTTTCTTATATAATACTAGCTTTTTACTAGCACTAACTACTACAACAACAACAACAACACTAACACCGTAGCTTTGCACGCGCAGAAATCGATAAGACAGTACACTTGAATAAATCCTGCAAATTCATTGGAATTTATTTTTACTCTACATGTATATTACATTTACATATTTAATACAATTACATATTACATATATACATGTATACATCTATTCGACTTTCTACATCCCTCTTCTCCTTTAAAAACAATCTCCGCAAACATTACCTTTCTTGCAACTGAGTGT
>DWON01003786.1:0-17384 GCA_018251015.1 Phocides pigmalion okeechobee | reverse complement strand
CATCCGCGTCCATCCTTAAATAGAACTTCTGTTCTATTTGAGATTGGACGTGGTTGTCCATGGACTGCAGTGACCACCTATCATCAGGTGGCCTGTATGCCCGTTTCTTACTATTTCACAATAAAAAAACATAAGGTCACAAATTATTAAAAATAAAACGAAATCATAAACGAATG
Source organism: Phocides pigmalion okeechobee (assembly GCA_018251015.1). Taxonomy (NCBI): domain Eukaryota; kingdom Metazoa; phylum Arthropoda; class Insecta; order Lepidoptera; family Hesperiidae; genus Phocides; species Phocides pigmalion. The sequence continues at coordinate 17,208 of DWON01003786.1, read as the reverse complement.
GTGAGCATGTTAGCCGATGATTACCATCATTTATCATTTTTATGGTATATTATTTCTGAGTTTAGATCATTCATCAACTCGAGCGGTAAATGGAGAACGCGTGTCAAAGTAAAATTGAAATGAATAAATACTTTTAAATATGAAACACGTAAATTCACTTACATCGTTACGCTTCTAAGTGCTATCATCATATTAATCTGAGTTCGTTAATATAATTGAAATTTTCAAATAACTCTCGGACATTTTTATTACATGTTCAATATTAAAACCAGACTAAAATAGTAAACTTCGAATATTAAATGTCATTTTTACTTACCATTTGCTACTTTTTTTCCAATATTTTCATCATATAATTCGAAATTGAAGAGCCGAACCAAAATTTAATTTTCTGAGAAGCTCTCATAAATTCTAGACATAAATGAATAATAACATAAGTGTTTCGTGTATCTTAACTATATGTATTATATTGACATTATGTTGTATAATTTTAAGTAATATTTAATTTTGACGTAGACTTATAATGTAAAATTAATTGAATGTGATTTACAATTAATTAATTAATATGAATTAACTATTTAAGATTTATTGGATATACCATTAAAATATTGACATTTTAATCAAAAAATGCACGCTTATAGGGGTTGTATAAGCGCTCTGTATACTTATGTGGACAACTTTAATAATCTTATTCTTAATAAATGAATGAAGATTATGATTAAGATTATCATCATCAAAAAATAAGATAAGTATCACCATTTTTCTAGAACTATTCTAAGATACCTCATATCCGTATATAACATATTATTTTAATTTAGAGGCTAATTTAGAGGTTAAGGTCATCCTGATACCTATGCCAAGTCGTACGTACAGTAATGAATTTACGATTATTATAGGTAAGACGTCTCTCATGAAGTATTTCAGCTTGCTTCAGTAGTAGTAACACATCTACGTACAACCTCAGATTAAACTTCGAAACAGATGAAAATCTGGTGGCCTGTATGTTCATTTAATTCTCTTCATACATAAAATAGCAATCTAATTGAAGTTGGAAACTGGTCTTATATTTAGATGGATAACATTTAATATTAGGATCACTGAAAATCTGTCTACTATTACTACACAAATAAATACTATACAAATAAATTTTGACCCAGTGGGAAGTTAAACATAGAACTTTGTTACTGATCATAAACAATGATGTCGATTCATTTCAAATTATAACGCGGAAAGTCCCATTCAAAATATTGAAAGTAAGTGCTTAATTAAATTTCTAGAGATTCAAATAGTGAGTACAATTTTATTCAGTTCGTTGTTTGCAATGTGAGAGGCTTACGACGCAGGATCGTTATATTTACGCCTCGTAGAACGCAGAGAAATACTTAAAACTTCGCTGAGTGGAGTGCATTAAGCAGCATTACTACTGAATACGGGGTAGAAACTGTAGTTGTCATGGAGTAGGTGAATTACTGAAATCTTCTTTTACGTGAAGTGCATTTTTTATAAATTAAAGGTATCCAACATCGAATACACAAAAATTCAACATCTCTCTAGAAATTTCTATTGCTAGAACCCTTTTTTATGCAAGTAGCACACAAGCAAGCAGGTCACGTGATGTTATGGAGTCCCTGTAGTCCATAAACATCCACAAACAATCTCAAACAAGATTTTAGTTCTATCTGAGATTGCATGAAGGAGCGTTGCTACTTTTGAGCACCAAGATGGTCGCGTCACCTCTAAGTACAGTCGGCAACCGCATGTCTTAAACCGACACATAGTTACCTCGCGCTGTATTATAAGGACGGTGATAGAGCCTTCCCGGTCGAACTATACTTTTACCGCACGTCAAAAAAAATGTTAAAAAACTTCAACGTTCTACGAGCTACGTGCCAATTTTATCAATAATTTGTTTTGTCGTGTCCAATTTATTGTCAGATAATAACTCATAAAATACTTCAGAGTTGTGTATCATGAACGTCTGCGGCTAAGATAGATAGTAACGCCAGCGGTGGCGTCCGAATTTTTTTATGTACGTATGTAGGAGACGACACGGCGTAGGGGTCGGCGATTTGCTTAATTTTTTATAGTTGTGGTGCACACTTAGTATATCACAATGTTAAAATACTAAGACGCACTAGTCAAAACTTCCCGTGAAAAATCGGTCTTAAGTTTTCAAGATAAAAGTCTACATCAAATATGTATATCCTTCATGTAGTAAAGCTACGTAGCGCGTGGTAGTGCGTCTGCTTCTGAAGGCGGCGGGCTCGGGTTCGAGCCCAAGACAATATATATCTTTTTTTTATTTTTACATTTGTAATTTATGAAAATACTATTCATTATTCAAATATTTTTAAAATTTCTTTTTTTTATTAACGTTGCCGTCTCCTTGTGAGAGCAAATTGGTCATGAAAACTTGTTTCTGGCTCGTAGTCTAACAGTTCTATCACCGTCAAAATGTATTTATTACTCATTCGCCAACGACCATAAATACTTGTATCTTTACTAGATACTTACTTCTTCAGTTTCTATTGGGAGCGAGGCGAAATAAGACAAGAAATTCCATTATAATAAATTACGCTTGCCCTATTACTTCTTAATTAATTATGTCACCCGCAAACTCTGCTAATATATATTATATCTGAATATCCTTCAAGGATATTAGCACAAAATAGTATTAGAGATCAAAGAGACGTTCAAATTACATGTAAATATCCCGTAATTAATTTTATATTTCACTTGAATGTAATTTAAAAAGTGGTCTGAAAATACATAACTTGTAGAATTTTCCGATTGGTCACTTGGAGTGAGTGGAGGCACGGAAGGCTAACGGTAGATGGAGTGATGTATGGACTTTGGCGACGGACTTAGTTATAATCTGGCGACTTCTAGAAATGCATCTTTATACAATATAGCACTATTTAACACTCGCAAATCACTATATAATACTATTGCTTACTTGATATGAAAACAAAACATGCCGAATTTTTGCAATGTCTTTGATGTCATAATATAATGAAAATTAAAAATAAAATGAAAAATGAATATGAAATATTTAATTCTCGTGTCACACTGCTTTCGATGAGGTATTGAGTAAGATATACAAAGTTTTAAAGATTTTTTCAGATAGGATAGTGTGACCAAAAAGATTATATCAACGATAAAACCAATTCTAAGGTGAAGCTAATCTGGTCCGGCGAAAAAGTGTGGTCCGAGACTCATGTACATTCGGGGTAATTATTTTAAACTTCAGTAGCAGCAATGCATCTGTCATAAGACTCCCGTTCTATATTGAGTTAGTTACAAATGTCCAATAACCTCCTTAATCACTTATTATTTGATTGTAGTCTCCTTTACAACCTTATTTCACATAAGAAAAGAATCATGCCATTGCGAATTTGGACCAAGACTAGGTAATACAATCTAGGTAATATTAGTCTTCTAAAATGTCTCTATATAAAATGAGCACGTTTGTAGATTTTTTATACATTCAACTTGCATAAATTCAAATCAAATACTTATTAAATCTCAACAAACTTTATAAATCGCAGGAATAATGTATCAGGTTAATAACACAGAATTTGAATCAAAGTTAATTACATTTTATAATCCAGATTTACGAGAATGTTATGTTGATATCATAACATTGATACAAGCAAATCCAACCGTATTCACCGTAGGATTTGCTTGTATCAATGCGGTCAAGAGCCCACATAAATTTTCGCCACGATATTATGAAATTAAGGCCCCTTATACTAAATACGGGGACGTTTAACATAGCAAAATGATTAAGGTCGCGATTTATGTGTACAGAGCTTACATAAGTGGCTGCTCTTTATGAACCTTATTTCAAAGCCATAAGGCAAAATTTATGATGCTACTTTCGTTGTAGAGTGTACGTGCTTTAGTTGGTACGGGTAGACTAATAGAAAACAATTTGTTACATGAATAAATTATGCATTAATATATTGAAAACGTTTTGAGTAAGTTACGTAGGAGCGTATGGAACATTTTATGAGCGTACAACAACAAAAAGACAAAAACAAATGCTATAAGATTTGAATAGTCAAATTAGTAGTAGAGTAAACAATATAAAATATATTTTAATATAAGAAAATGAGTATTTGTAGTTTGGTTTTTCATATTATACCTATGAGAATTAAAAGTACCGCTATCTAACTAGCTTGCATGTATGGTATCATTTCATTTATTTTATGAAATTTGAATTTAATTTCTAAAATGTAGCTATTAGACATTAGACAGATATTATTTCGGTTCGAATACTTAAAAGACACAGACCAGCTCAATACTAATTCTCAAAATATGTTAGCTAGTTATTTTAAATAGTTAGTTTAAATATAATTTAAACATAAATCCACAACGCTATAGAAATACATCAGTTATTTTCGAAATAGGTGTCGTATAAAAATCTGATGGACAGATTTCACGGCGTTGATGCATGCAGTACTGGAAAACCTTATTTATTAAAGCTTAATGAGAATGGCGAGGAATGTGGTTTGAATTTCCGTAACCTCAAATTGGCAATTGGAAAAGAATTCATCAATACAACGCATATCATTACGCCGAAAAGCATTTAATATTGTAATTACGTCTCTTTATTAAGTTCATAGGTACTTGCCAGCCTAATTATGTCTACCCATCTATATTTACAATAAATACCGTACAATTAATAACAATAAAACCTTAAACTAAACAATCTACAGGAAGTCAGTGTCGATGCATCGTGATGCCCAATATACTGGACTGGAGTCAGTCTTTAACAATACATTTTGCCAATAGCGACGAATTAGGTAATGAGAAAAATTGAAGAAACATCTATATTTTAACGTTTTTTACGATAGGTAAATGCCCATAATACTATTAGATATAATCCCGCAGGGACCTTTCGACGGAGTAAGTAGTATCCTATTACGTAATCAAGTCTGTGGTATATCTGTGTGAGAAATTTGATCCAAATCTATGTAATAGTTAGGGACAAATATCAAAATAAAATCCCTCTCAAAAGTGTGATCCAGTGTTTAAATCTTTGGCAACAACTAGTTTTTCCAAGTTATATGCTTAATACAAAATTAATTATCACTTGCTTTGACACTGAACAGCTTACGACACGATCACATTAAAAATATAAGTAACTGCTACGTCTTGATCCACTGCTGAACACCGTTTGCCCCCACAACCGAGAGAATCTGTATTTAGTAAAAGACAAAATCTGGATTCACTTTAGTACAAAAATTGATCCCGTTTATCAATGTAGACATTTTCACTACAATGTCTTAACGGAGACGTTCATTAGACAACGCCTTTTATTACAGAACTATATAGTTTTTACATAACTTGTAACCTAGAATTAAATAAAGCTATTGATTTAATCGTGATATTTCTAGAGGAGAATAGTGCTAGTGTGTGAAAGTGTGATGGCATAATTTCCCAGCGGATATGCCGGCCGCTCTGTAACCGAACATAATAATGTATTCCACATTGAGAATCTTTGTTTTACGAATACAGAAATCAATGCGAGAACTCCGTGTATTTCAAATATGAAATTCAAATCGTAAAAGATTCTTAACATTTACATTATTGCTTTGTAATTTATATAATAAAACAGAAATCGACTGGAATAACTTAACTTGTCATTTGATGGAAATCGTTACAGCCGTCACCGAGAATTTTATGTAAGTACACATTAAATAACAGAATAAAATGAACTTATTATAATCTAAATGTATTAAACCTCGTGATATAGTCACTATGCTTCTGTTTTAGAAATAAATAAATGCTTGATAAGAAAAAACATAACGACATGTCATATTTTTGTATTTTTTTTTCTTCTCTTTGTTTTCCTCTTTTATTCTCTTCTATTATTATTTACATGGATTGATTCATAAATAAAGTTAGATTGTACCATTTTTAGCGTTTCACTTAACTATTTTCTCTATTTGTATTTCAATGTTTATGAAACATGTTTAAATGCATTTTTATGATACTAATATGTCTTATATGTATATTAGCTAGTAACGAGCTTCCTCCTGAGATATTCCTTTTACACTACGACAAGAGGTTTTTTAAAAAACTGCAAAGAGAGCTCTCCTTCAAAGCCGGCAAAGCACTTCGTTGCCTCCAGTACAGCAAGTGTCCATAGACAACAGTGATTGCTTTTCATTCGGCTAATTTATATCAAACAAACGGCAACAATGACTCCTCTAAAAAGCATAAATATAAATAACTATACAAGTCTCAAAAAAATATCGGACAACTATTCCTACTAGTAAACATTAGCGCACTTTGCAGTTCCAACTCATATCCGGAAGGCAAAAGAGCCAAAATTACAGACACGAGCGGAATTTCATCTAAATCCCAAAGGAAGAAATGCCTGAGTACTACTACCGAAATGGTACCAACGATAGCATTTTTAAATAACTTATATATTAATGTACCGAAATTTTGCATGTGCAAGAAACTTACTCTATAAAATACACTTTTTTTATACTGTAAAAGAAATAAATAGATAAGCACTTAGTTTACCTTAAGTAATCATTGCCGCTTGCAGAAACTTGTCATCAATTCCATATAGAATAATAAATAGTTCGGGTTAAAGATGATACACGCATTGACACTTCTGAAAACTATGACGCCTCGATAAATAAATCTGTTCATCACATTCTGTAAACCAGAACACAGTAAGCCGACACTGCTACCGATAGATAGAGATAGATAGAGAAATAGCGATTTAACTGCCACAGACTAACGCCAAAGTTCCACAAACTTCAAAATGACGTTTTAAAACTTTAAAAAGAGAATGCAGAATATCCATGAATTCCCGCTTTAGGTTAGACCTAAACCGAACTCTAGTCCTCCGAGATCATACTTGGATTTACTCTTTGTTACAGTTGGAGTAGCAATGCATTATTGCTATAAGAGTAAACCCACTTTCTAAAAGATATATCTAATAAGCATAACTTATTTAAGAGACAAAATTAGTCACACAACTGTTCCGCTTCCCTATCCAGTTCTTACAACTTAGTTGGCAGAAACTCCGCATTGTCTACGAAGCTTTGTGTTTATTCCGGCAATGTGTTGAGAAATTACTACAAATATTTCGTAAAATCAGGACTGTCTTTTGTTATGTTATTAATTTGATTATTGCCCACATTTACTCCTCCTAAGATTATATGATACCACTCTGTAGAGGATCATTGTCCTAGCGGGGAAATACCATCGACCTGCTCATATTTCGCTTTAAAACATTTCTTCTACATCAGTTAGAGACGCGCCATTACCATTTGTACTTACAAGAGAGGCGACCATATTAATCCTCAGGAGTAACATACATAGTAACAACTTTAGACTTACGTGCGTGCTCCTATGATTGTCGGGCAATTTGTGGTCATATATTACAAGAGAAATGTTACATTAAACATAACATTACATAGCAATTTCTCGTTTACGCTTCTATGAAACCTAATACAAATTATAATGTTTGATTTCATAGCTACAGGAAGTTCATTTACAGGAAAATATTAAATTTAACTTGGAAATACTGTAAAATCCGGATAAATGTATCAAATTCGAAATTTCGTTTATTCTCAAATTTCTCAAGTAATCGCTCGTTAAGAACTAATTATGTTATTTGAACTATTAATTAATAAATGATTTTTACGTGCATAAGTAACAGTCATTGGTAGAATATATGTAGATTTTTTTACAATAGAAATTGTTGGTACCGTAACCAATAAATAATTAAAAAGTAAATACTTACCTAATATTTCTGTACAGTTTAGTAACGAAATTTTAATAAAATTTATATACCTAAATAGATCGCCAACTATCGAAAAAATTAAGCAGGATCGGATGTGATCGGAAACTGGATGGTGACCCTTAGTAGCAAGAGTTAAACGTACTTCCGAAATTCGAAGGATAAGTAAAACAGTCCGCCCCATCTTTATTATTAATAAACATAAAATGTCCACGTTAAACCTTGTCAGATACCTTATGTCCAGATTGAAATTAACTGATAAACAAGTTATCCAAAACCCGAATCTCCATCAACGCATTAAGACGTAAACTAAAATATATCCCAGTTATGGGAAACGGTTGATGCCCAGAAGTTGGCCATAAAATAGGTTGCACCCCTAAACATAAGCTAAGAAGCTTATACTATTACTACCTCAATACAATTTGACACAACATTCGCCACACCTGCGTAAATTGCGTATAATAAATTTAGGATTTAGGTAAATTAGCACGTTGCTCGTTTGTACACATTAGTAAAGGGGCCGAGACGCGTCACGTCTTGTCGTAAACTATTTGAGCCATAACAGGGCTCATTTCGTCAACTGTAGTGTGACTAATTATTGCTAGTCTTACAATCGTAGACTTAAGCAACTAGATATGGTTGACGTCACTAGTACAAGCGAGACGTATTTTAGTCACAGATACGTAGATGCAACCTCAGATGGGACTTCCGACCTATTTGTGGTTAAGTGTGGTTGTCCATGACCTGCAGAGAACACAACTATCTTATAGCCTGTACATTGGTTTTTAGAATTAACAGAAAAACTAAGTGCCAAATGAGCGGCGTAACTTATTTTATAAATCAATGGTTATTATTAAAAGGAATTATATATTTTTTTATTAAATACATATATTTAGTAAATATTGTAGGACTTCCAGTAATTTAACTGCAAAAGTACCTCCTATATAATTCAATTTAAAATCCGTGATAAGATAGACACGATCATATCAGATGTTCTTTTTTTTTATTCTCATATATACAACGATTAAAATCTTAAAACTAATTAAAATAAAAACCTAACCCAAACAATCTAAAGGGAGTCCGTGCCCATGCTGCATGGTTCCATGTTCAGATGTTTTGACATAATATTTGAGATTAGATCTGCATCTTATATCAATGTCATGCTTCATGCTTCATTTGACGCCGTTTACGTATGTTTTTTCACAGCAGTTACATCTCTTAGACCTCACAAAGGGTAGGCTCAGCTTAGCCAAAATGGTCCGACAGGTCCTTTTTATATGTTCCTTCAAATAGGTGATTTATATGCATAAAATATGTTAAATGTTTCGAGGCAATTAAAAATTTATTCTCATTACGAAAAAAGTACCAACTTTTAATTATTCCAATCCAAAGGTTTGTACAGCATGTTTTCAGAGGCGGCGGCATGTCGAGAGACGTGACACATAAATTACTGTATCCGCGCCGACAAGCGAACACAGCAATGGATTCCCATCGTGTAACACTTTGTAATTACTGACCGTGATACGCGGGACATAATGTTTGTACTTATGTAGCGAATAATTTACATGAGAGTATGTATACACTCACACGTTACCGAAAGGATTGTTTCTTTGGTTTTACATACAATTTGTAATTAAGAAAATTTTGGTATGTAAATATGGTAAAGATGGTTTATTTATTTTGAGTTTAAATAGAAAAGAGTGTGATTTAAACCGTATTTTCAGAGACAAATGACACGTCAAGGCGTGTGACACATACATTACTGATCCGCTTCGACAAACTGCATTGCAATGAATTCCCATTTTGCAATACTCTGTATATTTACTGACTGTGATACGCGTGCAAAATTGTTGTGATTGCATTGTGAAATGCGTGTACTTTATTTAAAAGCGAAAGTATCGCAAAGAATCTGTTGAGCGTCGTTACTAATAAATATAAATAGAAAAATGTTTTTGAATGCATTTGTTTAGAGCCATTTAAAAAATTGTAGCTTTATTTCATAGGAAATATAATTTGTAAAGAAAATTTTAATTTTATTTTCATAGACAAGTCACATCACGAGGCGTGTGGTATACGGGAATATTCCCAAAATCTAATACCGCGTCAATAAGCGAACAGTGTAATGGCAATAATACCATGTCGCAATAATGTATCAAATGTTATGTAGTAATTATGCAGCGAAAAATTTAGATTTTTTTTTGTTAGACGAGTACAAAATACGTGTGCATGTCGCCCAATGTTAACTAATCCATGCAGCCCATCAACACGTCCACATTGAACCTGAAACACTACAGTCCTTTGAGGTTGTACGCAGATGCGTTGCTACATCCGTGGACTAATTAGGTCGTTTCGCTTGTAAGTGTAGCCACAAACTCCAATCACATATCTAGAACCGTAACACAAGAATTGCTTCAGTGTGTTTTGGAATGACTATGGCATAGCCGTTAGAAATATGGTTCTACATAGTAAATTATACTAACATAACGCGATGATCTGTATTCAGAAATAATGCCTATAGGTAAGCAAACTTCAAACAAGTACTCGATTGACATTATACCTTTATTACTTTTTCAAGCAAAATCAAATTAAACAATACGTCACCCATACATTTCATACGGAAAAATCACCTTTTGACTCTAACGACCTTCTCCTCCTGCGTTCTACTGCAAGTATTACGATGAAACATACATTCGACAAATCTGCATTGTAATAAGAAAACAACGATATATAGCGCAATAGGTGGATCGAATTCTAAAAAACATGTGACCCGTTGACCCACTGCGTATTATTAGATAATTTAGTAGTATTTTAATATAAGAGCAGAGATATTTTATTTAGTTACTTATATGTGTGTGTACTTTTGCTACGTATTAAATAATTATCTGTGCATAATATAAGTGTTTGTAAAGCTAAACAAGTATATTTGTATTCCAGAGTCCAAAAGCAATACAACAATAATAATAACAATATAAATAAATTAGTCTCAATATAATAATAAAATTTGCTTATTTTATATGATAACTTATGATTTGATTCTAAGCATATTGACAATAAAACTAATATAGAATAAGCAGACAATAAAATAACATGATTCCTAAATCGAGAATAATGTAAATCTGAATATAAGTATTCCAACAAAACACTAGTTGTACTTATAACAATAAATTTCTAATTTGTACACAAATTACCAAACGTTCAAGCGGCGACTGTGTGGAATGGATTGCAGTCGTGCGCCGCTGTGTAATTACTCCGCACTTGGATTGTGATACGAGCGACAAAACGGTAATTGCTTGCTGGCTTATTATGGGGGTAGCTCTATATTTATAAGGTTCTACGTAAATCTGATATATGTAAATGTTTTCAAATACACATAACGTCAACAATATGAGTACGTCAACAAACACAAAACGGCGGTGTTACAAAGGAGTATGAACTTTTCTTAAAATGTGACATTATTATCAGTTGCCGCCTCGGTATAACAATAATTCAACCGGGTAAGTACCACGGCTGCTTAAATATTTCACCGTGAAACATATCTTGTGTTTGATTGAGGTGTGGTTGCCGGTTACTCTTAGAACCGAAGAGACCACCTTAGCTCTTAGAAGTAGGAACACATCTAAGTTTTTTTATGTAAGAAGAGTAGCAAAGGAGCATGTACACCACCTGACGTTAAGCAGTCGCAGCCCATAGACATCCACGTACAAACACGACCTAAATCTTATCTGAGCTCGAACGTAGATGCGTTGCTACTCCTGACGACTAAGATGGTCGCCTCACTTCAAAGTGTAGAACGCAACGGCATCTCTCCAACCGAAACATAAGTAATACTGATTATTAAAAAAGTGATGAGAATGAATACCATAAATAGATTTTAGATTCACTTCACGATATACGGCAACAATTTGTGCTTATTTAATCACAAATCGTTTACGAAATAGAAAGCTAACAGAACTGCACTGGGGCCAAACATCCGGTGTTTAGATATTAAATGGATATGGTTTAGATAATGGAACAAATAGATTTGGATAGAAACTGTAGTTTGGTGATTAATATCATATATTAAAAGCTAATAAAGCATTTTAAAGGTGGGAGAACTATATTTCGACCGGGGAGGTACCATCGCCGCCCTCGTAATCTGCCGTAAAGCATTACCTGTGTTTCGATTGGAGAGGTGCGGTTGCCGGTTACACTTTGAAGCGAGGCGACCATCTTAATCCTCAGAAGTAGCAACGCATCTACGTACGAGCTCATATAGGATTTCGGTCGTATTTGTGGTTGATCGTAGAGGTCTATGGGCTGCGACTACTTAACATCACGTAGTTTGCATGCTCATTTGCTACTCTTCTCAGAATAAAAAAGAAGAAATTGTTCACATTTTCTAATTAATGTTCTGTCGCAATGATATCAAGGATATACTTTTAAAAATATGTACCTTATTTTTAGTCGAGGTTTAAAAAAACACATGTAGATATATTATTTATACTTTCTTCTCGTTTGAGCCGCTTTATTATCGTATTATATGTATGCAGATTTTTTTTCCATACATGCACCATCAGACGATGGTATAAAAAGATATTCCTATGATTTTTTAATGTTACATTCCTCTAACAGTCACAGGGAGAGGCCGTAATCAGAAATGGAACATAAAAATGATTACAACAATGGTTATTGTGTCGTTACAGAGGAGTTAATAAGGAAACGCTGTTTTCCAAGACAACAAAAGTAAAGGTGAGAAATGCTGTTCACAATGTAATTGTAATAAGCAGGGATTTCCCGCTGCATTTGTCGTTACAGTGACTCTAACTTTATCGATAATATAATTAAATATTTTTGTTCAAAAATATGCGTACTCTGCGTACGCACGTTTGCTAAAGTTTAATCGATTCACCCGTTTTTGCTTTCGTACAGTATATGTTTATAGCATGTTTAAGGTCAGTGGTAAAATTATCGGTTATTGATCAAACGAAGAAAATCAATTATTTGTACATGTGTTACATATTTTTATACTCTACCTATTTCTATAGCCATCATTTGTTAGGATAAATAATAAATGGTTAGGCTAATTTGCGTTTTTAATAGCCAATAGTGTTTTAACTATTCACATTTTCAATTGTGCTGTCAATTTCTAAATATTATAAAACAAATTCTTTCGTCAAATCCGTCTGTGTATGTGTTCGCGATAAACTCAAAACGTACTGAACGGTTGGTCTTTCAGTTTTTAGTAACAAGTAGAGTGATTCCTAAGCAAGGTTTTAATGCATAATAAGTTTTTTTATAAATTGGGTGAGAAATTAATTAATTAAATTCAATATAATAATTCAGTTGTCGTTAGAAATAAATGTTTCTGATTGTTAGTTTTTGCAAGTAGATAATGACTGAATGCGTGTATGAAACAAAAATAATGTATGTAAATAAAAACTCCATTGCCAAAGTGAAGCTGGACCGAGTCGCTAGAAGTATCTATACGATACCGTAACCAGCTACACTATCGATAGTATCATACATCGATTATCTGTCGGTAATATTGATAAACTACTTTCGTATATTATATAAATAATCACGCTTTTTATATGTTAATTTGCTGAATAGTATAAACATGCTCCGTTTACTTAATTTAATCTCGGTCAAAATTAAGAAGAATTTATCTGTGTAGTATCGACAAATTTGCTGGCATTCTCTAGTATGTGATTAATATTAGCCCTGTCGTAGGATGAAAAGTGTTTCAAAGTAATTTCGACTTTACGCTCTAGAAGAACATAGAGTGGGGTATTATGGCTACGTAATCATCAAAACTTGCTGAAACAATACGTACTTGTAGCTCTGGGCTCGTTTGTGAGCTGCCCACTCGAGTACACCGTTACGTTTAAGGTTAAGAACGTAATAACACACTTAGAATTTTCCTTATTTCTTTCCACTGACATTAAATCAAAATCAACGTCCCCCTTTCTAAGACGTATTCAAATCACTGCCACATAGAAAACAAGACGGCATACTTTATTTCTCCTTCAACTTTTCCGAGAACCCTTTTTAAACATCTGAATCCCAAACGTTTTGTGACCGTCCGAATATGTTTCTTTCCTCCACTTACTTCGAAAGACTTTTAAGAGATAACTTTTCAAATAAATCAGTAGGCTGCAGCAGTGCCGCACGAATAACGTACACTCTTTGTTATCTCAAAAGTTGAACTTTACCCGACTCCAGTTATTTAAAATTCCGTATGTTTTGTGAATATCTTCGATGTTACGATTTTAGCGTGTTTTGAGAGGTCTTCTCAAGTGATTATTTTCTTAAAACATTCAAGATTATTTATTACAATTACAATGCGTTTGTTTAACTAAAGAAACATAAAAACTAATTATCATAAGGTTACTTCAGCGTACTGACATAAGTTACGTGTTTTTTCATAAGAAAACGCTTTTGGGTGTTATTGTATGTATTTGAGTGGTAAACGTTTATAAAGCTCATCTTATGATCACAATATTTGTCGTTGGATTGCATAAATATCTATTACCACCTTCAAATATTCAAGAGTCCCAAATACTTTATAAGCGTTGCTGATTAGATAGACTAAGTAGGAATACCTCGTAATATTCGAATTTTTAACACGCTTTTATTAGCTTGGGTTGTATCTATGTATGTAACGGAATCTTTGAGCATAATTTTCACCAATTTCCAAATTTCTGATTAATTTAAAACTTTGCACACGTATCAAGGACCGATCACTATGCCATAATATGAAAAATAATAATAAAAAAAAAATCTAAAAAAACACGCTTTTATCCAAAAATCCAACCAAAAAATTATAAATAAGAAAAAAAAATTCGACGTAAAAAAAGCTTGGGGTGTTTTTTCAGTAATCTATTGATACCATGCACCCCACGCTTTTTTTACATTGCCACTTTTTTCTTATTTCATTATCACTTATTACGCAGTAGTTTTAGGCTTGATAAAATATAAAAGTTCCGCTACACCGAACTATCCAACTAATACTGGAAACTGATACTTTGTAAAACCAATCGAACGATATTCATACGTGAAAGCTGAAATTGTTTCGAAAAGCTAGAAAAGCCAGTTTTACTGCCAATAAATTTCAAATAGCAAAGATTGTTGCGTTGCACTGGTTTGAAAAATTGTTTTTTTTTTTGTATTTTACACTATGTCAGTATAAACTAGCGAGTTAGTTAACCTGTTATCATGAAAAATACCTCACGCAATATAAGAATTTTTGTAACTTATAAAAGTAACTGGTATTTACGTAGTTCAACCCCGGTGTAACCGCTATAATTTATTTATTTATTTTTAATGAGAAGAGTAGAAAATAAACATAAAGAAGCATGTTAAATAACTACTGCAGCCGACAGACATCGACATACAAATTTATATAGGACTCAAGTTCTATCTAAGATCGTAGTTAGATGCGTTGCTACTCTTGAGAACTACGATGATTGCCTTGCTTATGAGTCTACCTCACTAACCATAACACAAGAGATGCTTCACGATGGATTGTGAGGGCGGTGATATATTGTTTATGTAATTTTCCAGCATTCCCTTCTCAATCCTCACATATTTCATATAAGGAACCTATTTACCAACATTTCAGGATTCTAGGTTCAGCGGTTTCGGTTATCCTTTTGAACATGCCGTTGATTTCTGAATATGTCAGTCAATTTATCAATTGACTGACACTGGTAAGTAATGGGTCTACACTAAGTAAGTGAGCTATGAAGTTAGAACTTACGGCCTTTCTACGTAATTTTCCGACAATTGACAACGTATTTAAAATGAATTCCACTTGGAAACCATTACGAGCACAGAGGGTCCGATTGCGGTGCTTTTATTGAATAAATTAACTTTTATTAAAATCCTGTTTGTGACCCACAGAGTCGAATGCAATCTTCCGACTTATTTGGAAGATAATATTATCGGGTCAAAGAATTCTTGTGCTATTTTGTAGGTGCCTATATGAATAAGGAAGATTACGGAAAATACATCCATATGATAATTCAAGTAAATTTGTTTTTAATCTATTCATTATAATTGTGCTGTACGTAGAGTCGAATCTGAATCATAAATAAGAATAAGACTATTTTCCAATTAATTTAAGTAAAATAAAACCATAGGTAGGTTTAATATGTAGAATATTGATAAAAATGTTCATCCTACTGAGTCCTTTATTTTTATCTTCACAATTAAATACAAAAATAGTGTTTGCCTATAAATAATAAAAAGATATAATTATTTCCACCAGGAAAAAAAATATTTACTTTTAACGTTTATCTTTCGAATGAACAGTTTACAAGTGATTTGAACAGGTCTTAAATTTCAATCCAATTAGCAGTCTAAAGTTATGATATTGTCCTCGTACTGATGTTTAAAAGAAGGTTATAGGCACCGAAAAAAGAATTTGTACTACTTTAGGATAGAGGTATTGTTGTGAGGAACCGAAAGAAAACATCATGATTTATTAATGAACTATATTTTTATGACGGTTATGTCGGTTAAAGTAAGTGATAATTAATTTCTAATTTATACATCACCATCAATATGTCCCAGGGATTCGAGTCCAGAACTCTGTATGAGAGGACAGGATCTTAGGACTATCGGTGCTTACTACTACCACTACCACTACTCTACCACTACTCGTTCTACTCAGACGATATTTCAGTTGACATAACGACATCGTTGCCAACGATACGTTAGCGAGCATCCAATTTAATATCATAAAGACTGCGAAAGCCTGATGTGATATACGGTCCTTTCTGTTAGAACCACGAACCCAGGTGTCTTTTGCTTCTACTGAAAGGGGGGCTTTCAGTGTAAGTAAGGACCAACCGCTATTGGAACATTTGGCTATGTTGCACTCCAAAACTTTATACTGCGTTTAGTTTGAATTGCTAACTCCAGTTTATTTTACACTTTAACTATCATTAAATCTCTCGCTTTACGAATATTTAGACTGTAATTTAAATTACTGTCTTACCGATATAATCAATTCTTGTATATATTAGTTATTATGTAATGTTAAATATTTTTATGTTATCAACCGATTTATTTTTCCTTATTGAAAATCTATTTCTTGTAGGTGTTATGACAATTGATAAAAACAATTTAATAATGTTTTAAAACAGATAGGTTCAATATTAAGTTTTATATAAGGATACCATATACTTGTGTCGATAATGTCAACTTTACGTTTATGTTACTGGAATTTTGAAAAATTAAAACAATTTTTTGAAAGTATTCGTATTTATAATGTAAATGTAAATGTTACATTTTCATCGATAACTTTTTATGTCGTAAAGCCGTCAAATTATGAACTGTTAAATTATAATTTTTCTAAACAGATTATTAGTTTATTATTTTGAAAGGTAATAGAGCCGATAGAGCTCGCCCGGGGCGGTACCAGCACCACCCTCATAACCCGCCGTAAAGCAACATGC